>CM051235.1:149533666-149826166 GCA_027917425.1 Gastrophryne carolinensis | reverse complement strand
CATAATGGGTGTGGGGCCGCATTGTGACACCCGGGGACCCAGATTGCTGGAGTGTTCTCCCCCCCTAGCCCCCCTGCAACGCCCTCCAATCTTTACCCGAACCTTGATCCCCGGAGCGAAATGCGGCTCCACGATTGGCCACTGGCAGTCACACGGGCGAGTCAGAACCAGAGGCTGGGAAAGAGAACACAACCCCATCCTAAGTAATTGCTGATGGCAAGGGATCAAGGTTCAGGTAAGGATTGCGGAGGTCTATGCACGGGGTGGGAATCTAGCAATCTGGATCCCCTCCCCTCCAAGGCTGTGACAATGTGGCCCCACACCAATTATGTAGGAAATGGGTGTAGGACTGCTTTAATATAAAGTAAAAACATTTTATGCACTGAATACATAGCTACCTCTTACCTTCTTCCTCATCATCCTCCGGGGGTGAAGGTATATTAGAGTCATGTGGGCCACATTGTGAAAGACGGACTGAAGGGCTGGCAGTAGTTTTTCTTCTCTCTCTTTCAGATTCACTTTCTAAGCAGGTGACCTCATAAAACGTGTCACAGTTGCTTTTGCGCTCCTTTCTTTCAATCTGTAACAAGCAATATCAATGTAATAATATGTATTCCAAGCTGAACCACGTGGCTTAATAGATGATCAGGGTCCTGTTCCATGTGCACACACAGGTTATCATATTATATTGCTACCATTGGGAGCATCTTACACTTGTGCAAATAAAAAACACAAAGTTCTAAATGCAATTTCAGGATGTGCTGTTCATGCGGATCAGCTGATATATGGAGACTCCAAACTGGACAAGATTAATACACCAAAATAAGGCTATTTAGTCCCTGAGGAAAGGACTTCCCCTTGACACTGGCGCCATGGTGCCCCCTGCCTCCAATCATTAGGGTGGCAGCTCATGTCCAGACCAACCAATCTGAGCTTACCTCATCCACATTTGCATCTGCGAGTACAAACTCACTTTTATGCATACCTGGAGCCACAATGTCACTCCTGGAGTCAGGTCTGAGTGGTATTTTCAAACCATGGCTTGTCATCTTTTAATACCTGAACTAGTATAGGGAGTCTGCCACCCCCAAGTATGGGTGTCTTTTTGGCTTGGTCCCTGCATCTTCTGTGTATGATAGAAGGGCACCATCTCTGTTGGATCTTGATTTCAGGCATGCAGATCCCCCGTCTGAACACTGGCTGCCACAGTGCGAGTGTCACCAATGCAGGGTAAGACATTAAAAACCCCAAGGGGTTTCCTGGAACACCCTGGTGTCACCCTGGATCACTTTGGCACCATCCTAGGGAAGCACCTTCTTATTGCTCCTTGCAGCATCAAACCCATCACAGAGAAGGTTTGGCACCTGGAGCCGTAAAAAGCGCAGATGGCAACTGCACACCCAGAAATTCCACCGACAAATTAAAGGAGATCCCATGGTTCACCTGCATGCATTTTTAAATCAACCTTTCCCAAATAAAGCCTTAAAGTGGACCAAAACCCACCTGGAGTTTGTAAGACACCAGGGCAGGCTTACTTTTGAACTGGGATGCCCTGCTGTATGAAACCCTATAATCTTACCTTTCCTCTGAGCCCACGGCACATGGATGACCTGTGACAGCATCACTCGTCTCCCTTCTCGGCTGTGGGTGGCCCCGGCGGCCGCATCTGAATGGCTGTGTGTGGCAGGGCACAGCCAAAGGGAGCCGAGTGATGCCGCACATAAGTGCTCATAAGTGTGGCTTTGATGCCATTCAGCTTCTCTAGCTGCACATTAATACTGTATGTGCGGCGGGAGAAGCCGATTGTACAAGCAGCTGCGGGCTCAAGGAGAGGTGAGTGAGCTTGGGGTTCTGGGCACCTGGTTTCTTATTTTAACAGCAGTGATACGCAGCAGGGCATTCTGGGTCGTGCTGCCCCACTGCTAAGTAGTACTGCGGAACTACAGTCATTTTTGACTGTAGTGCCGCTTTAAAGCCTTTCTTTGCTCATTAGCAATTCAGAGACTGATGGGAATGCCACAATCAACAAATGCAAATACCTGTATGCAAACCTACCAAAATGGGGAAGAAGAAGAAACAAAGGCAAACTAGCCCTTAAAACAAGTTCTGAAAAAAATCATCTTTAACTATATTTTTATTATGTATTCTCAACTCCATTATACTCTAAGTTCACATAGGACACCCTTTGAGTCAAAGTATTAACTCCAGGTATGTAAATAGTCATAATGAATTTTAAAGCGGACCAAAACCCACTGAACTTGTGAAATACATTTGTCCGAAGCCCCTCCCGATACTCTCTTTTTAGGGTGTAGAACTAGAAATGGATATATTCTAAGTATGTCACACACCCCGCTTCAAGAATCCATAACATGTGGGTAATATCGTCCTGAAGAGGCGTTCCTGCAGAGATGATAGTAAAAAGAAAGCCCCTCCCTGATCCATAAATACCTGGGACCTCCCACTCACTACCCAGTTTTCCATCTCTGCAAGACGGCGAGCAAGTCAGAAGATGATGGCTCCTCCTTGCACTGGGGGAGTTTCAGGTAGCCGGGGTAACTCCCGGCCTGTTTATTGAATATTCCCGCTCGGCCTTCTTTACTGAATAATCCCTTATATTATATGCCTCCTCAGTTTTGGCTGCGGGCCCGAGCGAGGGTATGCTGGCACCTCTGGTGCTTAGGAGCAGTGCTCCCCCCGTGAGACCCTAAAATAAGAGGGTAGGCGGTGGTCCCGGGTTGGTGATCCCGGTTTGGGATGCCCCGTCCCTCGGTATTGCCCCTGGGGTGGGTCCCTCTTCAGTCCTCATTTTACTCATCTGTGGGGGTGGGGGTCTCCTTCCCAGGGCCTGTAGTTTCCCGCTGCCCCTTGTGGTGCTGTGTCACCTGGGTGGCTGCGGGTGTATGTTTAGTGATTGTGCTACTTTATGGGCGCCGCGACAGCCATGTCGGCCGGGGCACCGGGTGCTTGCAAAGAAGATTTTCATGCTTTACTTCATGTTGGGGGCGGGGCCGGCCCGAGGCGCGCTGCCGCGGCCGAGACCCCGTTTCTTATTATGCCAGGTTAGGCCGGGCGGGTGCGACGCTGGACTCTGCGGTCGCACCCGCCGGGCGTGTCATATTGTCCGGCGCCGCTACTGCAGAGGCGCCGGTTCTCACAGTCCCGTTGGCGGCAGAGGGAGATGCGTCCTCGTCGGAGGGGGGGGGCGGGGCCGGGTTTTCGGCGCGTCGCCGCGGCTCCGCCCCTCCCTCCTCTCTGCTGCTGCTGGCGCCAATGCGGAGCCTTGTCAGTTCCGTGCTGTCAGGGAAGGGGCGTTTTTTCTCTTACTTCGCGCGCTCTGCGCCTTGGCCACGCCCCGGATTCCTTGCCTGCGTCTCCTCATGCTCGTGGTGGACTCCATTGTTCCGTAGGATTTGTGAGTGGCCCTGTGGGTCCTATTTATCATACACTGTTTTGTTGTCTTCTGGTCTTATTTTTAAGGGGTTCTTTCTGTCTTTCAGGCGGAGTATCCTATTGGGAGTGTCATCTTTAGTAATTAGAGGGTTTTCTCCCGGTCCTAGATTCCTGGGTTCACTTAGTCTTAAATCCTCCCACTTGGGACATTAAAGGGGCATCCCGGGTTGCTTATTGGCGTAATTCCCTGGGTCATTGCGACCAACAAAGTTCACCTTATGGAGGCATCCCCGGATACTGGGGCAGGGGCCCCTTCGGGGCATCCCAAAAGGTGCATATTGTGTGGTGCATCCATTACAGGGGACGATGTACTGCTTTGTATACCTTGTGCACAGCAAACTATTGCGCGGCAGTCCGGAGCGCAGGCTTCTGGATCAGCTCCGCCGGCCGAGTCATCTCAACCTCCCTCCCTGACACGCGCTCCGTGTCACGTTGTCATGGGCAGGGATCTGCAAGCTGAGATGTGCGCCAGATTGGCCAACCTTGAGAAAATTGTTTCCAGGTCGGCCGCCCGTAAGGCCCCGGCCAAGAGGAAGCATTTGTCCCCGGCTTTGCCGGCTGATGACCTGGACGAGTTTAATAATCTGGATTGGTCTGATTATTCTGGGCTAGAGGAAGGTGAGGTTTCTGAGGGCTCAGAGGTTTCGGACGATGCACAGTCTGTGGGCGCTGATGAGGAGCTTAGTGAGTTGGGGAGATCCTCGGATTCTCCTCACGCGCTGGCACTGATGTTGGAGGTTCTGAAGATTTCCCCTCCCGAGGTGGCGTCACAGCAGGAGGGTGAGTTGTTTGAGGAGTCCAGGCCGCGCTTGGAGTTTCCTTCAAAACGGCACTTTCACAAGATCATTGATAAGGAATGGGACAGGCCGGCTAGGCTCCCTGGCATCCCTCAGGGGTGGGACAAGAAATACCCTTTCCCTTCGGAGGTGGTTAAGCGCTGGGTTTCCCCTCCCGAGGTCGATGCTCCGGTTCTGGGGTTGTCTAATTCCTCGGTTTTAAATAGGCCGGATTGCTCCTCCCTTAAGGATGGGGAGGATAAACGTATTGACCAAATGGCGTGTCATGGCTTTACTAGCATTGGGTCAGCCATACGGCCTGTGTGCGCTTCTGAGCTTATGGTCTTGGCTGCCAGGGCTGTGGTCAGGGACTTGTTGTCATCTTCCGGACTTCGCCCTGGTAGTGCTGAGTTCCTTAGTCTCAAACGGTGTGAGTTATTTTTGTCCTTTGTATTGACTGCCTTGGATGACACTTTGATGATGTGTGGCAGGACATCGGCCTTGTTGGTGACTATTCGGCGGTCGGTCTGGCTGCGCCAGTGGGCGGCCGACTTCATGTCTAAAAAGTCTCTGACGGCTTTACCCTTTGTTGGGTTGAGGCTCTTTGGAGAAACATTGGACTCCGTCACCAAGGGCGGTAGGTTGCCTCAACGTAAAAAGCAGCGCCGTTCCTTTCGGGGGACGCCTGCTTTTACATCTTCCTTTCGTGGGGCCAGATTTGGTAGAGGATCTGCGTCCCAATCTTCTAGAGGTGATTCCGGGAACAGGGGCAGGGGACGTGCCCGTTCTGGATACCATTGGGGGTCTAAGCCCAAGCCGGCTATTAAGCCGGCCCAGCAATGAGGGGGCGCCCTCACCCTTGCGGGTGGGGGGACGGCTGAGACACTTCTCTCGGATCTGGGATCAAGAAGTCTCGGACAGATGGATTCGGGAAGTGGTGTCTTCTGGTTACAAGCTAGAGTTCGAGCTCCGCCCCCCCTCCAGGTTCTTCAGGTCTCGGATGCCTTCGGAGCCTCTGGTGGCGCAGGGGCTCCTGGTGGCAGTAAAGAATCTTCTGGACATGGCTGTCATTTGCCCAGTGCCCCTCTCGGAGCAGGGCAGGGGCTTCTATTCCAATCTGTTCACGGTTCCCAAGAAGGACGGGTCGGTCCGTCCTATCTTGGATCTGAAGCTTCTCAACAGGTTTATTCGGCCGCGCAAATTCCGCATGGAAACGCTGCGCTCGGCCATTCACTCTCTTCGTCAGGGAGATTTTCTGACGTCCATAGACATCAAGGATGCTTATTTACACGTTCCGGTCTTTCCAGCACACCAGAGGTTTCTCAGGTTTGTGGTGGAGGATCGGCATTTTCAGTTTGTGGCTCTTCCTTTCGGTCTCACCTCGGCCCTTCGGGTTTTCACCAAGGTGCTAGCGGGGGTGATGGCTCTGCTCAGAGTTCAGGGTATCCGCATTGTGCCCTATCTGGACGATCTACTGATCATGGCCTCTTCTTTCAACCAAGCGGAGTTGGACACCGGAGTGGTGGTGTCCACTCTGGAGAGGTTCGGTTGGGTGATCAACCACCCCAAGTCTTCTCTTTCTCCGTCCAGAGTTGTGACTTTTCTGGGGATGTCTCTGGACACCTCGCAGGCCAGGGTTTTTCTGCCCCAGGACAAGATTCTCTTGATTCAGGAGTTAGTTCAGCTTCTCTTGTTGGCCCATCATCCGACCATCCGTCTAGGGATGAGGCTGGTGGGTTTAATGGTGGCCTCATTCGAGGCAGTTCCCTTTGCGCAGCTCCATACGAGGGCGCTTCAGTTGCATCTGCTGGCGGTTTGGGACAGGTCGCAGTCGTCATTGGACCGGTCCTTCCGGTTGACTCCCCAAGTTCGTCGTTCCCTACAATGGTGGCTGGGGTCTGTCAATCTGTCAAAAGGCAGATCCTTCCTGGCTCCATGTTGGGAAACGGTCACCACGGATGCCAGTCTGTCAGGTTGGGGGGGTGTTTGGAAGGACCTCCAGTTTCAGGGTCTGTGGAGTCCGCAGGAGGCTCACGAGCCCATCAATATTCTGGAGTTGAGAGCCATCAGGTTGGTTCTGTTTCGCTTGACTCAGTTGAGAGGTCTGCCAGTTCAGGTCCGGTCGGACAACAGGACGGCGGTTGCTTACATCAATCACCAAGGAGGGACTCGCAGCAGGAGTGCCCTCAGGGAAGTGTCTTTGATTCTGGACTGGGCCGAGACCCACGTCCCGTGTATCTCAGCAGTCTACATTCCGGGGGTGGAGAACACGGAGGCGGACTTGCTGAGCAGGGCCTCCTCTCGTCAGGGGGAGTGGTCTCTCAGTCCCAGGGTGTTTCGTTCGATATGTCGCAGGTGGGGGGTCCCAGCGGTGGACCTCTTTGCCTCTCGTCACAATCACAAGCTTCCAGTCTTTGTGTCTCTCTCGCAGGATCCTCTGGCTCTGGCGGTGGATGCCATGTCTCTGTCCTGAAGGGATCTGGGATTCCTTTATCTGTTCCCTCCGTTTCCAATGCGATTCTGGTGGCCCCGAGGTGGCCAAGGCGCGTTTGGTTCGCAGATCTTGTAAGGCTGGCAGAGGATCAGTTCGCTCTGCCTCTGCTGCCGGACCTGCTCACCCAGGGTCGGCTACGCTATCCCAATTTACCATCGCTGGCTTTGACGGCGTGGCTGCTGAATCCGCCATCTTGAGGGAAGAAGGTCTTTCTGACGCGGTGATTCAAACTCTTATCAGCGCCAGGAAGCGGTCTTCCTCTTCTGTTTACTACAGGACCTGGAGGTCCTATATTGATTGGTGTGAAGGTAGGTCCTTCTCTTGTCGTGAGTTCTCCATTCCTAGGATTCTGGAGTTTCTTCAACATGGTTTAGATCTGGGGCTCCAGATTAGTACCTTGAAGGGGCAGGTTTCTGCCCTGGCGGTGTTTTTCCAAAGGTCCTTTGCACTTCATCCTTTAGTCAGGACCTTTTTCCAAGGAGTCACGCATGTACGTCCGCCTAGGAAGCCCTTGGTTCCAGTTTGGGATTTGAATCTTGTTCTCTCTGCTCTTCAGGGTCCTCCGTTTGAGCCCTTGAATGAGGTTGCCTTGTCTTCGCTTACTCAAAAGGTGGCCTTTTTGGTGGCTATCACTTCGGCTAGGCGTGTTTCTGAGTTGGCAGCTTTATCCATTAAAGCTCCATACTTTGAGAAGCATCAGGACAAGGTTGTCTTTCGTTTCAAGCCGGATTTTCTTCCTAAGGTGGTCTCGGCTTTTCATCTAAATCAGGACATAGTTCTGCCTTCTCTATGCCCTAATCCTAGCAACGACAAGGAAAGGGTGTTGCATTCCTTGGATGTAGTTCGTGTTGTGGAACATTATCTTGAGGTTACGTCTTCCTTTCGTAAGACGGACGCCTTTTTTGTGGTGCCCTCCGGGCCTAGGAAAGGTTTGGCTCCTGCCAAATCTTCCATTAGTAAATGGATTCGTCAGGCCATCATTGGGGCCTATTCTGCCAAGGGGAGGAGTCCCCCTTTTCGTGTTACTGCTCATTCTACTCGTGCGGTTGGAGCGTCCTGGGCTTTTCAGCACCAGGCTTCTGTTGAGCAAGTTTGTAAGGCCGCTACCTGGTCGTCTGTTCACACTTTTTCCAAGTTTTACAAGGTTGATGTTTGGGCGTCCGCGGATGCTGTCTTTGGACGCAAAGTTTTGCAAGCTGCAGTGGTTTGAAGTTGTGCATTGTTGCCTAGTTTTGGATCCCCGCCCTTGTTTTTGGACACTGCTATTGGATGTCCCACATGTTATGGATTCTTGAAGCGGGGTGTGTGACATACTTAGAATAATACCATTTTGTGAATACTCACCTTGTAAAATGGGTATTATAAGTATGTCACACACCCCGCTTCACCCGCCCTTTTCTGTATTCGGGATCCTCTATTTTGTGAACTTTGCGTGGTTGTGTTTTATATTTGCCTCTTCCTGGTCCCTTACCTTACTGCTTCTGTATACTGGGTAGTGAGTGGGAGGTCCCAGGTATTTATGGATCAGGGAGGGGCTTTCTTTTTACTATCATCTCTGCAGGAACGCCTCTTCAGGACGATATTACCCACATGTTATGGATTCTTGAAGCGGGGTGTGTGACATACTTATAATACCCATTTTACAAGGTGAGTATTCACAAAATGGTATTTTTCGCTCACTGAATTGTCTTGGAACACTGATTTTTTGCTGTCCCTCGGTATGAGATGACAGGTGACCAGTCACTGCATCGGTGTAAAAATTGGGTGAAAATACCTGCGCTAGATCTTATATTTAAATTACTTCTAGACTAGACGAAGTTGCCAACGGCAACGAAACGCGTTACGGTGGACGGCGGTGGAGATATCATTTCTAGGAACACCTGTGCAAGTGGAGCGCTCACCCTTCCCCCCACCATCGGCCGAGGTGAAGTAAAGGCTGGGTGAGAACCGCTCGTGTACACATTGCATGTTTTTATAGGATTTTATTGTAAGTGCGCATTTGGCACCATGTTACAAAAGGATTTTAGGATTAAAAGAACGTATTACACTAGATCCTCTCCTTTCCTTTTTCTTGCTTTCATGTTGAATTTGAGCTAAGTTTAAGACATAAGCCCTACAAGCTACTGCATCGGTGTGGCAATGACACACATGGACATCCACTTTAATAAACATCTTTAATGGCTAATAGCACTCAGAAATAAATGCAATACTGTGCAATGCGGATCTACATTTCTGTATGATGCAGTATCTTAATGAGCTATTTGCCAAATCTTTACAAAGTGGTTTATCATACAAAGGGGGCTGAAGGTGCAAAGGCAAACCCCTTGGGCAATTTTCAAATTTATACCACAGAATTCTGCAGTTTGTCATCTGTTCTGAGATCTGATTTCTCTTGACTGTTTGCAAGTAAACCAAAATTTCCTGACAGATTGATTTGTTTTGTAGTAACTTAAAGTGGACCAACACCCACTGGTGATCGGCCCGGGAATCTATAAGATTCCCGGGCCGATCCCCTCCCTCCCCGCGGAACATCCGAGATCGGGATGTCCCGCGGGGTGAAACCCCCCCCAAACACCCCAAACTCCTTACCTTAGTTTCGGCCGCCGCCTCCCTCGCGCCCCTCTAGACGTGCGTGTACCCGCGCCGGCCGTCTGTGAATGGCCGGCGCGGGCACGCGCGCGTCAACAGGGACGCGCGGGAGGCGGCGGCGGAGGAGCCGCTTGTCCGCGGCTTGTCCGTCGCCGCGGGGAGAGGTGAGTTCGGGGGGTTCGGGGGGGTTTCACACAGCGGGGCACCCCGATCGGGGGTGCCCCACCGAAGTGGACCAAGACCCAGGATAGTCAAAATCCTGGGTGTTGGTCCACTTTAAAGTGGACCAAAACCCAGGATTTTGACTATCCTGGGTTTTGGACCTTGCCCTGGGGGACCCCGCTATGTGGAATCACCGAAGCCGGCCAAACTAACTCATCTTACCCCCACCCATTGGCGCATGCGCAGCCTCCCGTCTAATTAGCACGCTCAACGGCGCTGATGCAAGCTCATCTGAGGGGTTGAGTGTTGGCGGCCACATCCCCGCTTCCCTCTAACAGGGAGCATGGCCACGCCGGCCATTCACAAATGCATCCTTGCTGGACAAGGCTGCTAGCACATACGTTGTTGGACCGGGAGAGTAGGCGAGTATACCGGGCGAACCAGCAGAGTTTCACACAGAGGACATCCGATTCTGGATGCCCCGGGCAGGGAATCAAGCAGCTGATGGCCGTGGCATTTGGTCCACTTTAAAAGAGCATCTTACAGGACCAGCCAACAGCCCTGTTGAGACCAGGCATTCAGAAGTGCAGAGGCTATGCTGGTAGGACAGATGGGTTTGCTATGTGGGCTTACACATCAAATCTGAATGGTTGCCGGCAGTCACATGATTGGCTGCCCTTTGCTGCCATACAAGTGAATAGGGAAGTGGTGACTTGACTTTACTTCTTCTTTAAAGCGGATCTGTGAATGGCCGGCGCGGGCACGCGCGCGTCAACAGGGACGCGCGGGAGGCGGCGGCGGAGGAGCCGCTTGTCCGCGGCTTGTCCGTCGCCGCGGGGAGAGGTGAGTTCGGGGGGGTTTCACACAGCGGGGCACCCCGATCGGGGGTGCCCCACCGAAGTGGACCAAGACCCAGGATAGTCAAAATCCTGGGTGTTGGTCCACTTTAAAGTGGACCAAAACCCAGGATTTTGACTATCCTGGGTTTTGGACCTTGCCCTGGGGGACCCCGCTATGTGGAATCACCGAAGCCGGCCAAACTAACTCATCTTACCCCCACCCATTGGCGCATGCGCAGCCTCCCGTCTAATTAGCACGCTCAACGGCGCTGATGCAAGCTCATCTGAGGGGTTGAGTGTTGGCGGCCACATCCCCGCTTCCCTCTAACAGGGAGCATGGCCACGCCGGCCATTCACAAATGCATCCTTGCTGGACAAGGCTGCTAGCACATACGTTGTTGGACCGGGAGAGTAGGCGAGTATACCGGGCGAACCGGCAGAGTTTCACACAGAGGACATCCGATTCTGGATGCCCCGGGCAGGGAATCAAGCAGCTGATGGCCGTGGCATTTGGTCCACTTTAAAAGAGCATCTTACAGGACCAGCCAACAGCCCTGTTGAGACCAGGCATTCAGAAGTGCAGAGGCTATGCTGGTAGGACAGATGGGTTTGCTATGTGGGCTTACACATCAAATCTGAATGGTTGCCGGCAGTCACATGATTGGCTGCCCTTTGCTGCCATACAAGTGAATAGGGAAGTGGTGACTTGACTTTACTTCTTCTTTAAAGCGGACCTTTCAGTCAAAAAAGCAGAGCTTAGTAAAATGCTCCCCTAAAGCCCCTCAGTGGCATAAACTTATTAAGAGGTATTAATACCATGCAGATGTTTGGAATATCAGGCAAATTCTGAAGACTTAAACATGCATGGCAGCAGCCATCTTGCCACACTCGAAGGAGATGATTCCAAAAAAACAAGTCTCGCAGTCAAAATTGCCTCACAGCTCTGTGCAAGCATCTCTTATTTTTAGCCAAAAGTAGGTAAGCCTTCAGCTGTAATGACTCATCTTTGTATAAAATACATTGTATACATTGTATCCCCTGACTTAGAGCTTTTGTGGCAGCTGCCCCATAGCACAACCACATTGTAACAGCTTCCCTCACACAGATTGCTTTTGTTACATTACCTATTTATTCAGTGGCTGCGCATGTGAAAAATAAGAGGGAAGCTTCCCCATGTTTCTGAGGCTTATATCTCTCTCGATTTGATGTGAATTGCTGCTGGCACAGCCCCCCCAATTCTCATTTGTAAGGACTAGCAGGTGTGTGGCAAGATGGCCGCCCCCATGTCATTTAAGAGTGATTAATCTTTATGCCATATCTGCATGAGGTTAAGCCCTCTCAAACTGCGTATGCCACTGATCATAAGAGGGGAAGCAATTTACTAAACTTTCTCTTTTTAACTGGAAGCCTGCTTTAAGTAACAAGGCTGGTGGGGGGGGGGTTCATTTTTTTTGGGGTTACTAAATCTGCCTCCTTGTCAGTACACTGTGTGGCATGTTATAAATACATAATAAGCATACCAAATTATGATAATTCATGCTAAAGTTCACTGACTAGGAAAAAAAACAGACAGGAAAAGGTCAGGAGTATAAATTATATATCTAAAAGGGAATATAAATCAGATATTTCCATTGGTCTATGCAGCACAAACAGCAGGTAGGCCCCTGTGAAATCACACAGTTTAATAATTTAGCAGCAATGTGCAGTGAGCGGTCGGCGTCCAATAGAAAGGTCAGTCAAGAGAAACAGATGAACAAGAACTTCAAAATGCTTTGATGCTGCTAAAAATACAAACATGAAATAATGATTATGCAAAATTAAGCAGGACGCCCACATTTCACCAATGTTATGGGAGTGTATCCGTATATAGATAGAAATTTGTTTATTAAACTGTTTGGCTGAAACGGACCATCACCCATGGCAACCGGCAAAGTGAACGGATCACCCAGAAATGGGTTTTGCTCCACTTTAAAAAGGTACTGTCCGGGTATAAACATAAAAATACTATACTCACCTTTTGTCCCCCCAAAGCTATTCTGTCCTGCTCCAGTGTGTTGAATTGCTAAGACTGATCAGCATCAGTCTCTAGACGTTAGGGAACAGCCACCTCCTGCAAGACAGACATCTTCCCCAAGTTCCCCCGAGGAAAGAAACTAAAGAAAAACGAAATACGTAGCTATGCTTTGCCAGTTTGATAAAAGAAGCTTTTAGGATTGGTCGAGACACATTTCTGGATGTTTTTGCTATTTCATTAGTACAGGTAGGAGAGTTAAACCGGACCTTCACTCTGAATAAGAGTTTATCTTATATGTTTCCCACACCCTGTACATACAGATTGTCCACATTAAAAATCACCCTACCTGCATCTACTGCATGTTATGAGCCTTTAAACATCCAAGATGGTGGCACATGGGGTCTCAGGCCACCTGCAAACAGGAAGTGTCTTCTGACTGTGCCGCTCTGCATTCTGGGATTGCGGACCTTTTCCTGACCCCAGCTCTACTCTGTCTGAGCAAAGCACAGCTATAACCCGCCCCCCTGAACTTTATCCCACTCTCCTCTCCTCAGTAAGTGTGATGCTCCTGAGTCAAGATGGCGGCGCCCATATCCTAAAGTCCTGAACAGAGTTGCAGCCCAGTAGGGGAAAGAATAATAAGTAAGTGACTAAAAACTTAAAATATATTAACTTTAGATTACATTTAGATAACAATAGTGGTGATGGGACCTTGATGCCTAAGGGACATAAGTAGAAAGGCATCCAAGTAGGTGTGCTTGTTTTGTAGGGCTCTTATAGGATTAATGTAGATTAGCTTGTTAAAGTGGACCAAAACCAGAACCCCCCTCAAAACACCAAGCTAACTCACCTCTCAAGCTCACAGTGCAGACTTGGCTGCTCGTCCAATCAGCTTCTCCCGTCGTGCATATAAATGTGTGCCTGGAGAAGCTGAATGGAACCCCCAGCCGCACGTACGAGCAGCACTCGGCACCATTTCCTCCCTGTGTGAGTAGCCATGCACAGCTATTCAGTTGCGGCGGGTGGGGCCAGTTTGGGATGCCCCAGGGGGAAGGAGTAAGCCTGCCCTGGAGTCTCAGACTCCAGGGCGAGTTTGGTTCCACTTTAATGATTAAGGGCGCCTAGCCCAAAACACGTTAGAGGCTGCTAGGATTGTCTGGATGTTTTTATCACTGCTCTTTACTTTGGATATTTTTAATCGGATGGCAATAAAAGCTATGTTTTAGGAGTGCGGACCTCTTCTTCTTGTTTCTATTTGACGTTTGGGACCGGATAACCCAGGTCATCGCACCCACGGCATTTTCCCTGCACAGTGTGCATTTGCTCCTTTTAAATCATCCACTTTAATGATTGATTGCATAAGCTTGTCCCGCATATGTGAATCGTGAATGACCAGAGGACTCGCGCTTGCACGTGAAAGATTTTTTTCTCAAGTATTCGTTAAACCGATCGTAATTAAGATCGCATTTACGTATGTGTATAGTCCTATTATAGACCATTTCTGTTTCCATCTGCTGACATTAAAGGGCCAGCCTGGCCACACTGCCCAATTAGAAAGAACCCCCACCCTAACCTAGCGCTAAAGTGTGTGTGGGGGGGGGGGGGGGGGTAATAAAAAAAACAAACCCTTTATTTAACCCCCCTCCCTGCTAGGCAAGGGTGGCAGAGTTGGGTGTGTTTTCCAATCAGGTAGTCTGGTTGTACTGGTCCTTTAAAGCCCCTAATCTATACCACCAACCAGGACTGCACTGCCGGGATAATCTCTAACAGGTGCTAGCCCCTAGGACCACTACTATGATATCTATGTACTTATAGCTGGGACTCCAGGGCTGGCCCACCTCTATGTCCTATTAAACAGGGCTGCACACTGATTAAAAGTTAATCAATTTATTATTCATAGAAAATACATGTAGTTTTCACAGAGATACATACATAACATATGCTTGACATCACACAACATCACATCATAAAAAACATAAAATTAAAAACCAACAAGTGGGGAGGATCTCCAGGGCTTCACTTAATTTTAGGTACACTTTAATGATCTTAGCACCAAGATCAATCGTGCATAAATATTATGGCATAAAGCCTATTCAAGAGCATGCATATATAGGCGTTCAACAGAGTAAAGTGCAAGTGCTTACTAGATCCTAATCTCTAATAAATCTATTTGAAGGTAAATAATAAAATTAGTAATTAATTCATAAACAAAAAGTGCCTCGACTATATACAGTGCATTAAAACCTCATATATAACTACTCTCACACGTGATCTCACTAAAAACCATGCAAAGTGATAAGTGCTGAAGTGCAAACATGCAAGTGCCTAAATAACTACTAACCCTATGTGCCTTTGTTCAGCGCCATATATGCATCTCAGCCATCATCATAAAGTCATCAATAGTAACAAGAATAACAATAATGCGCCCTTCCCGTCCTCCCCACTTACCTCACCTACGCGCTGCGTGGTTAACAACCACTTCTCCTGGGTGCCTGAGTGCTGGCTGCATCGATCTATCTTAAATAGCTGTGCTTAATCATGCAGGCGGAAGTAACGCAGCACGCATACCCTCACCTGTACACTATCCATCTAATGGGCTTCTCAGCAGCGTTCGTGGGGGCGGAAGTGACGCAGACTCCCTCCCGTCCCACCTCCGCCTCCTGGAACGCACCGTCCCTCCACATCCCCAGGTATGAACAGCGCATGCGTGCCGTCGCAGTTGCGCCTGCGCACCAGCGCCTACCCCTCCCGGGGCACTGCCAGTGAATCTGATCCCACCACAAGAATCAAGCAATGCTGCACATACACAATTATACATATCGCTGCCCATTTCCCTATCGGGGCTTGTCACTGCCAGCATATCTCCCCCCCCTAATCCAATAAGTATCTTTCATCGCCCCCGGAATGACGTGGATGTTACAGCGTTTCTTCCAGCCTGCATACAGTAATCAGCCTCCCACTCAGCTGGTTTGTTATCCCCCCCAAAAACAAGGGAAACAGCGTACTCCTCCACACCAAGTTATACAAAAATCTACCTACTCTGTTACTACATGTGATTATATACATAGTATTTACATCAATAAACATATACATCTGGAGTGCATTATGTCTGATCCATAAATTGATCTATGGCTGGGATTGGGTTTAGCATTGTAATATGATTATGATGGTGGATACAATAGATGTGCATTGATTTGATGAGATTGGGTAATCTCCAGGAGAAATAGATGCTGAGAGACTTGTTTGGATGTAGAATACCTCTGGATATACTTACCTATTTAGAAGCATTAATTTGTAAGATATAGGAAGTGATGGAGAGTCTCCAGACCAGAATGGCTGGGGTAGGCCAAGTTGAGAATGATTGATGTTATGGTTTTGATTGTCTAGACTGGAGTCTTTGGTGGAGATCGTATGGCTCCAGTAGATTTACATAATTATCTATGAATATAGGAGGTATGAAGGGTGAGTCCACTCATGCTCATGACATTATATACTCTGTTGTAGATATACTTGGATAGCACAATCGGAACCCAGAAGGGTAGAGATGATGAAGCTGGTGGATGTAAAAGAGTGAAACAAGAGACTGGAGGAAAAGAGAAGTTTGATGATGCGAGCAGCGCTACAAGGAAAGAAGGACAAAAGAAAAAACAGCTGCATAGATTTCTTCATCATTTTAGTACTAATAGGGCAGATGTAAATATTAGAATTTGGGTCCCCGGATATAGTAAGCTGGGTAGCAGGTAGATCGGCAATCCCAGCCATAGATCAATTTATGGATCAGACAAAATGCACTCCAGATGTATATGTTTATTGATGTAAATACTATGTATATAATCACATGTAGTAACAGAGTAGGTAGATTTTTGTATAACTTGGTGTGGAGGAGTACGCTGTTTCCCTTGTTTTTGGGGGGGATAACAAACCAGCTGAGTGGGAGGCTGATTACTGTATGCAGGCTGGAAGAAACGCTGTAACATCCACGTCATTCCGGGGGCGATGAAAGATACTTATTGGATTGGGGGGGGAGATATGCTGGCAGTGACAAGCCCCGATAGGGAAATGGGCAGCGATATGTATAATTGTGTATGTGCAGCATTGCTTGATTCTTGTGGTGGGATCAGATTCACTGGCAGTGCCCCGGGAGGGGTAGGCGCTGGTGCGCAGGCGCAACTGCGACGGCACGCATGCGCTGTTCATACCTGGGGATGTGGAGGGACGGTGCGTTCCAGGAGGCGGAGGTGGGACGGGAGGGAGTCTGCGTCACTTCCGCCCCCACGAACGCTGCTGAGAAGCCCATTAGATGGATAGTGTACAGGTGAGGGTATGCGTGCTGCGTTACTTCCGCCTGCATGATTAAGCACAGCTATTTAAGATAGATCGATGCAGCCAGCACTCAGGCACCCAGGAGAAGTGGTTGTTAACCACGCAGCGCGTAGGTGAGGTAAGTGGGGAGGACGGGAAGGGCGCGTTATTGTTATTCTTGTTACTATTGATGACTTTATGATGATGGCTGAGATGCATATATGGCGCTGAACAAAGGCACATAGGGTTAGTAGTTATTTAGGCACTTGCATGTTTGCACTTCAGCACTTATCACTTTGCATGGTTTTTAGTGAGATCACGTGTGAGAGTAGTTATATATGAGGTTTTAATGCACTGTATATAGTCGAGGCACTTTTTGTTTATGAATTAATTACTAATTTTATTATTTACCTTCAAATAGATTTATTAGAGATTAGGATCTAGTAAGCACTTGCACTTTACTCTGTTGAACGCCTATATATGCATGCTCTTGAATAGGCTTTATGCCATAATATTTATGCACGATTGATCTTGGTGCTAAGATCATTAAAGTGTACCTAAAATTAAGTGAAGCCCTGGAGATCCTCCCCACTTGTTGGTTTTTAATTTTATGTTTTTTATGATGTGATGTTGTGTGATGTCAAGTATATGTTATGTATGTATCTCTGTGAAAACTACATGTATTTTCTATGAATAATAAATTGATTAACTTTTAATCAGTGTGCAGCCCTGTTTAATAGGACATAGAGGTGGGCCAGCCCTGGAGTCCCAGCTATAAGTACATAGAGGTCCTTTAAAGCCATGAACGATATGACGCTCGACCAATGAGCAAATTCAAGTTGATCACTTGATTGCAGCCGTAATTTGCATGGATCAATTAACGCTTGATTGTTTCGCTTTTAGTGGTTATTCATTCGATATGGGCCGTTAGCTCCCACCCCCATTGCCAAAGAGAAGTGACCCCATAACAGCAGAACCAGATAAAGAGCAACTAACAACATGCCATAGAACCGTGGGACTGTGGAAAATAAAGCCAGCCCCCCCCCCCCCCCCCCCCTCAGGGGCACAACCCTGAAGGACACCACAAGATGTTGGTAGGAATGGGTGTGACAAACGTTAAAATACTCCCTGATTATAGATAATGGGGAAACCCCAAACTTCTCCTCTGCTGAATTTAATTACCCAAATTGGGCTCTCAATGTCTCTCAAACTAAATTATAAACTGTCCTGAATTGAAATAAACCATTTTTAACTCCAAAACTGTTCTCTCTACGATCTAGTCATCCTACCCAGGAAGAAAAAATACAATTCTGTGATTACTCACCTGTAGAATTGGTATTATATGTATACAGCACGTCCTATTCCAGAAGATATTCCTTACTCTTGGGTTATACGTCCAGTAGATGGCGCTGGACTGCAGAGACAGAAAAGTGGCTCCTCACGGTCCCATATATACCAGGGACCTCCCACAGATTCCCCAGTATTGAAAAGCAGATGAGATCGGGAAAACTATAACCATTATAAAAAAATTAAACAATCACCATAAAAAGGTAACTAAGAATAATGATAACAAGGGCGGGGAGGAACAGGACGTGCTGTATACATATAATACCAATTCTACAGGTGAGTAATCACAGAATTGTATTATTCTAAGTATACAGCACGTCCTGTTCCAGAAGATATTCCTTACTCTTGGGACATCCAATAGCAGTGTCCGTAAGGTAGGGTGGGATCCCCAAAAGTAACAGCAGACAGTTTAAACCACTGCCGCCTGCAGAACTTTGCGGCCAAAAGCAGCGTCTGCTGAGGCCTTAACATCAACCTGGTGGAACTTAGAAAAAGTATGAACAGAAGCCAAGTGGCGGCCTTGCAAACTTGTTCAAAAGAAGCTTGGTGCTGAAAAGCCCAAGATGCACCAATAGCACGAGTAGAATGAGCTGTAAGGCGGAAGGGAGGCTCCTTCTCCTTAGCAGAGTAGGCCTGTATCACAGCCTGACGGATCCACTTGTTGATAGTGGACTTAGCCGGAGCCAGACCCTTCTTAGGTCCAGACGGGAGCACAAAGAGAGCATCAGTCTTCCTGAAGGATTCAGTTGCCACCAAATAGAACTTCAGGGTCCTGACCACATCCAGAGAGTGTAAAGCTCTCTCCTTAGGGTTACTAGGATTAGGACACAGAGAAGGCAAAACAATGTCCTGATTGAGATGAAAGGCAGAAACAACCTTAGGCAGAAAATCTGGCTTAAAACGAAACACCACCTTGTCTTGGTGTCTCTCAAAGTAAGGAGGCTTGATGGAAAGCGCCGCCAACTCAGACACACGCCACCAAAAAGACCACCTTAAGCGTAAGAATGGACAAAGGGGCTCCTTGCAAGGGCTCGAAGGGAGACCCCTGCAGGGCAGATAAGACCAAGTTCAAGTCCCAGACTGGTAACAGGCTTACGTGGGGGACGCACGTGAGTAACCCCCTGGAAGAAGGTCTTGACCAGGAGATGCTGAGCAAAGGATCTTTGGGAAAAAAATAGCCAAGGCAGAAACATGACCTTTCAGAGTACTGAGCTGAAGACCCAGATCCAAACCATGTTGCAGAAACTCCAGAATCCTAGGAATAGAAAACACACAACAGGGAAGCGAGTTAGACTCGCACCAGTCAATGTAAGTAACCAAACCCTGTAGTAGATGGAAGAAGAGGACCTTTTCCTAGCCCTAACCATGGTATTTACAACCGCGGCAGGCAGCCCTTTTTCCATCAAGATGGAGTTGTCAACAGCCAGGCCGTCAAAGCCAGCGTTTGCAAATTGGGGTGGCGTAGGTGCCCCTGAGTGAGCAGATCTAGAACCAAGGGCAGGGCGTAATGATCTATTGCCAGCTGCACGATGTCTGCGAACCACACTCTTCTTGGGCAACAGGGGGCCACCAGTATGGCTGGCACCCTTTCCTGAGCTATCTTGCGCAGTACCCTGCCCAGCAGGGGAAAAGGGGGAAACACATACAGAAGCTGAAACCCCTTCCAAGACATTGCCAGGGCATCCACGGCAAGGCCAGAGGATCTGGAAGCTTGTGATTGTGACGGGACGCAAACAGATCCACATCCGGCTGACCCCAGCGGTGGCACAGGGAGCGAAACACCCTGCTGCTGAGAGACCATTCTCCCAGACGAGAGGTCCCCCTGCTCAGAGAGTCTGCCTCCAGATTCTCCACCCCCGGGATGTACACAGCTGAGATGCAGGGAACATTCTCCTCCGCCCAGGACAGTATCAGGGACACTTCCTTGAGGGCCCTCTTGTTCCGGGTCCCTCCCCGATAATTGATGTAAGCTACCGCCGTCTGGTTGTACGAGCGGACCTGAACAGCCCAACCCCTCAGGTGAGGGGTTAAGTGGGCGAGAACCAACCTGATCGCCCTCAATTCCAGAATGTTGATAGGGGCATGGGCCTCTTGAGGGCCCCACTGACCCTGGAATTTCAGGGACTTCCAAAATCCCCCCCAATCTGTCAGACTGGCACCCATGGTGACAGTCTCCCAGCAGGAGGCTAGAAAGGATCTGCCCCCCAGCAGATTCCTTAAGTCCAGCCACCACGATAGAGACAGCCTGACCAGAGAGGACAGGACAAACACCTGATCCAAGGACACAGGGTCCCGATCCCATACTGACAAGAGGTGAAGCTGAAGAGGCCTCAAGTGAAACTGAGCATATGGAACTGCCTCGAAGCAGGACACCATCAGGCCCACCAGCTGCATTCCCTGCCTGATGGACGGATGAAAACAAGACAGAAGGAACTGAGCTTTCTCTTGAAGACTCCCTACCTTCTGCTGAGGAAGAAAGATCTTGACCTGAGATGAATCCAGAATCATCGGACCCGGCAATATGTCTTTCAATGCTGGCTACCCGGGCAGCTAAATCAGGTTGAGACTCCCCATTTTTATGCACCTCACTGGGAGTCAGGTGTAAGCGTGGGGGGGGGGGGGTAGGCGAAGCCAGAGGGGGCACAGCACTAGGCCCAGCCGCAGGTAACCCAGACTGCAGCGCAAGCGTTTGCTGGGCGCAGGGTACACAAACCCTGACGTCGTCACTGACAGGGGATACCCCACACAGCCGGGCTTGTCCCGAAGGAACCCCGAGCACATTATCCTGAGAAGCCTCCATATGGTGATTATCACGGCACAACAGGCCAATAGGGATTGACGCTAATAATAGCAACCCGGGATGCCCCAATAACCCGCTAGGGAAGTGGGAGGTAAGGGAATATAGTAGCCTTCCAATAAGAGTTAACACTAAATAGAGGGGATAGGACCGGGAGAAACCACAAAGTTTGACCCGCCTGCAAGACATAAGCAAAAAGATCCCATAAGCAATATGCAATACAGAGAAATACAAAATAAATCAGCCCGTAGGGGCACTTACGGACCGCGATAGGGAGACGCCAGACACGCACAGCAGAGAACTAAAATGGAGCCCGCACATACCTCGAGGGGCGGCCCGCGGAGACAGTGATGCAGAACGCGTCAGCCGCAAGGCCCGCCCCCCCCGAAAAGCGCGAAAATGCGCCCACCTGACAGGCCAGCCAATGATGGCGCAGCAGCGCCTGAGGCGATGTAGCCACCGACCGCGAAGCGTAGTACAAGCGTGCGGCGGCAAAAGAAACCAGTGCAATCAATTCAAAAGGGATCATAACACAACCATATAGTAAAGATATGCACCCCCCCCCCCCCCCATGAGATTTATCAGGGTGAGCGAAGGGGAAGCGACGGCCAGCCGAAAGGGAGCCAACTGCGGAGACAGGGGGCGAGGGGCAGAAGACGCGGGAGGGGCATCCCATAAGGCTCACCATGGGCCTATACCGCCTACCATTTGGTGGGAGACTGCGGTTAGAGCAGCGCTCCTTAGCACCTGACAGCGGCGCTGCCTACCTTCACCCGAACCAGTGCAGCCTAAGCTGGGAGGCAGTAAAAGGAAACGGGTGGGAATAGTCCTACAGGGCCGCAGGCTAATAGCCCTGCTCACCTGCGAGTAGAGAGAGCCATCTTCTAGTCATCGCAGCCCAGACTGCAGAGAAGAAATGGGAAATTTGTGGGAGGTCCCTGGTATATATGGGGCCGGGAGGAGCCCCTTTTCTGTCTCTGCAGTCCAGCGCCATCTACTGGATGTATAACCCAAGAGTAAGGAATATCTTCTGGAACAGGACGTGCTGTATACTTAGAATAAATCAGATACACATTCAGTGTCTTGGATATTTAGCTCCAGAGGTGAACAGCACTGCATTGTGTCCATCCTTATAGTAGACAGAGCATATCTACATGTACATTATATTTTTACAGTGTGTGTGTATACACTATATACACACACACACTATACACACACACACTATAAGCAAATAGCCATTTCTAAAGTGGAAGCTAGAGAAACAGCAGATACCCATTAAAGGCACAGTCCTAACAAGAACAAATCCTCACCTTTGGTCCCCCACAGCTGATATTCTGTGCCAACCCTGTGCCAGACCACAGCCCATGGTGGTGTTGCTGCCTCCTGGCATCAGTCACCATGACTAGCCACACCCACTCCATTCATTTCAATAGAGGGAGTGTGCACTGTAGTGGATAGCTCGGATGCAGCCAGTCATCGTGACTGATGCAAGGGGTGGACCTCTTGACTCAAGGCCTGCTGGATGGTGAGGACGAGATCTCTAATGCCGGTAAGATTCAAACTTCGAGCATTGTGCGATTCAGCTGCACAGAACTATAGGAGAGTTGCATTTACTGTTTTTGTCTATACATGAGTTTCAGGTCAGATTTGTTGAGAGGTGTGAACTCCCTTTAATAGGAAATATGTATTTAAACTTTACTGTTTGAGTTCATAGATTTTAGTTGCAATATACCATGTTGTGTGCAGTGAAATATACCGCAACATACATCTACTGCTACAAGTGTCTGAAACAACAGCATAAACCTCTTAATGCCAAGTTGCTATTTGTAACAAATACGACTTTACTGAACAATCACCTGTTTAAGTTTGAGGAAGAAGTTTTCTGTGGAACTCCGTTTGCTAAAAGGCCAGTAGAGGCGTTCACTAGCAGAGCAGACCCGCACCTTGGTCTCCAATAAAAATCGCACTGGTTCTTGGACCTCTGTTATAACCAGATCTATAGCAGTGGTCATAAAAAGAACTTTGTCTATGGAAAGAAAAGAAAAACAGGTAAGAAAAAAAGTTGGAATAAGCATCACAATGCAATGCAAGTTGTATGCAAAATATTCTTTTTAGGCCATTTTATTATAATCATGTGTGTACATACAATGTAATCACTTTATTCAAATGAATTGTAAAATTACTTTTTTTTTTCTAGTCCTATTAGCTAAATGCATATTGTTACATTAGTTTAAAGTCCAGTCATGGGGTAACCCCACCACCCTGTCATCCTCCCCTGGCAATGAGGGGCGGGTGATTACAAAGGAAAAAACCCTTACTTCACCCACTGCCCAGAGCCGTTCTTCTGCGTCTGGGTGGCTGAAAGACACAAGGGCCGCCAAATGTGCGTGCTCCCACCCATCCATTTACTTCAATGAGAGGACGGGAGCGTGACCCAAGCCGGGGGAAGCCTATTTGTGTTTTCTCCCAAGATGGCAGCGTCCAGGACCCAGAGCACTAGGACTGCGGGTGAGGGTAAGGGTTACTCTATGACTGGACTGCTTTAGTTTTTAACAGGTTTTTATTACGCATAACATAAAATAACACAGACAAAACAGTGTGGGCCTAATCAAATTACAAATCTTTGCCATAAGAGATGTGCTTATATATCACATTTACAATTCAGTGGTAACAGGTTAAGAATAAATTACTTATTAAAAGGTGGAATAAAACTGGCTCTGAATTGCCCCCTATTATATACTAGGAGCTGCATGAATGAGGGTGGTCACACACAATTAAACCGGGCCTTCACCATGATTTATTAAAACGCAAAAACCCTTAAAAAATGATTCCCCAGCATCTAAAATTAATATATTTTACGTTTTTAGTCACATACTTATTATTCTTTCCCCCACTGGGCTGCAACTTTGTTCAGGACTTTAGGATACGGGCGTCGCCATCTTGACTCAGAAGCATCACATTTACTGAGGAGAGGAGAGTGGGATAAAGTACAGGGGGACGGGTTATAGCTGTGCTTTGCTCAGACAGAGGAGAGCTGGGGTCAGGAAAAGGTCAGCAATCCCAGAATGCAGAGCAGCACAGTCAGAAGGCACTTCCTGTTTGCAGGCTGCCTGATGTCCCATGAGCCGCCATCTTGAATGTTTAAAGGCTAATAACATGCAGTAGATGCAGGTAGGATGATTTTTAATGTGGACAATCTGTATGTACAGGGTGTGGGAAACATATAAGAGACTCTTATTCAGAGTGAAGGACCGCTTTAAGTACCTTGTACCATTTACTTTCAAGGCCCAGGCTTGAGTGTACACAAAATCTGCTTACTAATGTGGGTCCAAACTGTAACGGAGGCTTAAAAAAATGGGATGACGGGAAAACAAAGAAATTGTAGATTGTAGAAAGAAAAATGCATGGAGTTTAATGGGAGTCTTTTCTCATTCTGCAAATTATTGCCTTTACATAAGTACCTTTTGGGGTTTCTTCATTGACCACCTGGAAATGTGGGGATTTGGTGTTCCAGCTTCCGGTGATTATATAGGATTTGCCATCTGAACTTTTTCCCATGGACTCCTGAAAAAGATCTGCATTTAATAATCCTCACAGTCTGTCAGCCACAGATATTTTCTAGATTTTTTTCTGTTTTGGGCAAAGGTTAACATCAAATAAATGCTGTATTTGCTGCTAGTGCATTAACTTGAGAGAGACAGATATGCTTCATGTGATGGTTACAAAAGTAGATATATTATTTCCTACTGTCAAAACTCACAAGTCATTCAGTGAAACAGTAAAAAGTAAACATTTCAAAAGCACAAATCTTCAGAGCATCATATAATAGTAAAGTGCTGGATTAAATCCTATAATGGGAGTTATTATTCGCCTTATTGTTTTTGTTATAAAACAAAAATAGATCCATAGTAACAAATGGTTATTTTTAACAGCCACTTTAAGGCTCTGTTCACACCTCTGTGCGTTCTATGCTGTACATAATTCTAGATGGAATAGGTTAAACCGTGATTTAATGAAAAGCCCAAACTCTTAAAAAACGATTCCCCAGCATCTAAAATTAATATATTTTACGTTTTTAGTCACTAACTTATTATTCTTTCCCCCACTGGGCTGCAACTCTGTTCAGGAATTTAGGATACGGGTGCCGCCATCTTGACTCAGAAGCATCACACTTACTGAGGAGAGTGGGATAAGGTACAGGGGGGCGGGTTATAGCTGTGCTTTGCTCAGACAGAGCAGAGCTGGGGTCAGGTAAAGGTCAGCAGTCCCAGAATGCAGAGCAGCACAGTCAGGAGGCACTTCCTGTTTGCAGGCTGCCTGATAAGATGGCGGCTTCCATAAGCCGCCATCTTGGATGTTTAAAGGCTCATAACATGCAGTAGATGCAGGTAGGATGATTTTTAATGTGAGCAATATGCCTGTATGTACAGGGTGTGGGAGACATATAAGATAGACTCTTATTCAGAGTGAAGGTCCGCTTTAACACATCTGTGCTGTGTTATGCAACATATTGAAAAAGCATTGCAGGCACCTTTTTCAGCACAATGTAGTAACATTGCAGGTCAATAGAAGTCTATGGCAGTGCATGTATAACGCAGTGTACCTAATTATTACTTTTTTTGTTTTTAAATATTCTTTTAAGAAATGCATTGCCAACGCAATACATATTTACAAAGCACCTCCAGTGTGTAACGTCTATACTCCTCCATTAAAGGGACTCTAAACCCACATAAATGAAAAAACAAAGCAAACTTTTTGAGAACGGAGCTCTCAATGTCTTTGTGTCAAGTCAGTCACAGTACATGATCCTGCAGTTCATCACAATGGAGGGGGTCTGCCAAGGCAGCACCTGCAATGCCCTCACCAATGCAATGAATGGAGGGTCACTGTGAATGGCACAGGAGGGGTGGGACCCCGACTGACAGTGAGCGTTAATCGTGGGCCAACAAAATTTGGGGTGCATGTTTGTGGCGCTCCTTGTTCTCAGAAACCTTAGTTCATTTAGAGGACTTATCTAATGCATCCTAGCAAAGACAGTGTGGCTCGTCATACCAGTTCTAACAGATGCATGTCACTATTCCGCACATCTCGGCCTGGACTGAGCAGGAGCCCAAAACATCTGAAACAACAGTTACAACAATTAGTATGAAAGTCTTAAAATTATAGCTAATGCTGACTATATAAGAGTAATTTGTGAAAGCCCCATCTGTCCTTCCCCGCCATTATTTGACTACTGGAAACCATTGGCATGCAGAGTGCTTGTGTGTTCCCCCGCAAGCATACTCCACTGTTCGGCACTGGGTAATGTGGACAGCACGGAAAAGTCAGAAAATGGTTCTGTCATACACATTTTTATATCTTTTGTGTCTATAAAAACAGCACAAGAAAAAACAGCTACAGCCATCAAATCTGAAGTGTAGTTTAGTTACCTCTCGATAGTTAGCTCTTTGTTGGACGTCTGCTGGACATAAATAACAATCTTCTTGTCCACGCCCTGTCGCAGCCTGAAGCACTGCTTGTCCTTATCTTTAGAAACAGCACTAATAAAAATAGCATAGAGTGAAACAAGGAACTCATTATACTAATGTAAAAGAAAGCTAAAAACGGATATGGATATTTTTGCTTCATGAAGTTAGAGTTTATTTTTTACTGCAATCAAAAAAAGGATAAAAATACTAATATTCATTTAAAAGGTCAGTTCAGGCCAAACAAAAAACTCTATCCGCCTTTAGCTGTTCCATCCTGCTCTTGTTGGATAAAACTTACCACGTCTCGAGACCAAGTTCCGTGGCGCATGGGTCCATTCTTTATTTATCTGCAATCTTTTGGACATAGGGCCGCTAGTCCATTTTAGCACGCCATGCTTCAGCACACCCTCTCCATTACAGTGAATGAAGTGGGCTTTATTAAGCCACGGGAAGCAGAACATACAAGGTGGAGATCACACTTGAGCGTGAACACAGTGGAAACCTGGTAAGTTTTAATCAACCAGGAGTAGGCTGGAAAAGCTGCAGGGGACAAAGTATGATTTTTTTTTTCAATTTATTTTTTGCCTGACCCATTAAAGTAGACCAAAACCTTTGGTGCCTGGTCTTGAAGACTAAAAAACTCCAGGGCCGGATGGTTTTGTGTGCCCGGGGAATCGATTTGGGATGTGCTGCTACCTGAAATACCCAGGGGCTGTCTGAACACATACTTTTATGATGTCCTCCTCGGCATCTCCCCAACTGCTGCACTATCCTGCTCCAGACCTATTAGAATAGGCAGGGGAGTGGCTGATAAGAAGCCAGTCACTGTGTGTAAAACGTTCTATACCATTCATTCATATGCACAGCATAGAGCACTGCTTGGATGAGAGCAAGAGATGGATCACAGATGTGCATCTCAAAACAGGGTTTGGGGCTCTTTTAAAGTGGACTAGCAAAACCTAGTCGCTTGGGAAAGGGAGAGAATGTAGCAGTGTATGTGGCTAACCTTGGCCATGCAGATCCCAAGCTCCCTCCACCATGTACGCTAGCGCCCACAGACATTCATGTCTCTCGGCATGCAGAGGCAGAGCTGTGCATGTGGCGTCGGAATCAGAATCAAGGTATTTGGTAAACTGGTAAGTTTAACAAAGGGGGCATTCCAAACCATTTCCGTACTGTAGAGGAGCATCTCAAACCACTCAGGTCATTGTGGAGGAAGGCAAAGAGGAAAGAGGGCTTTTTGAGGTTTGATCCACTTTATTTAGTTCTGGATACATTAGAAAGAGGGGGGACCACTTTAGAATTTATTTTGCCAAAGGAAGAAAATACCCTTCATTTCAAATATGTTCATCCAACAGAAAAAGTCGTAGGTGTTACGAGAATCACCAACTTTAGGCCCCTGTGTTCAAGACAAATATACCCTTCCTATACATTTCATTACCCTTTGTCTGTCTGTGGTAACTGCAGAGATAACTGCAGAGATAATTTCATTCAGGAATTCTATATTTTCGTAAAAAGGACAACATTTTGTATACAATGTTAACTGCAATGCACCACTGAATTAAAATAAAGCAAAAGGTGGGCATCCCAAATCAGGATGCCACTGGAATGAGGAAATCTGCCTCCTTGAAGCCTTTTAGACTCCAGGGAGGCTGTTGCAACACTTAGGCTGAAAGAAATACTTTGCATAGCACAAAAGTCAAGAAAGACAATTCATTTAAAACCACCCCATATGCATGTGCTGTAATCTCAGGGCCAGGATAGCAACTATGTGACCCATCAGCATGGACATCCATCTCTGCATAAAGGTGACCCCAGTATTGAGCTGTAACACGGGTCAATAATTCAGTTAAACCTCTGGGGCTTGCAGTAAGAGAGTAAAAGACTTGAAGTCTGGAGGTACAGCAGCTTTCTTTAATTCAAAATCTATTTTAGGAGACCAACCTGAAGTAACCCTTCCCATCATCTTCCTTTATTTCCAGTGACACTGAAAAACTGAAGATGTCGCTATCAGGAGTGTGAGGTGGGATGGGGACAGTAAGAGATGCCTGCTTGACTGAGCGCCGGAATGCGGTTGCAAAACTGTACAAAATACGACTCACCTAAAAAACAAAACAAAATCAGGATGTCAGAATTATTCGCAAGTATTTACGGTACATTCTCTAAACAGTCAAACCACAATGCACATCTGAATCAATGCATCTAGCAGTTTCTTTGGTTTTGATGGGTGCTGGTGCTCAGAAAGCTACTGAAGCTGGGCAGAAGTGCTTCCTCTGCAGCGTGCAGATTATTGTTGGTTCCCCATCATACAGATCAAGGCAGCGGGAGCAGGTTGGTTAGGATCCTTGTGGACTGAACCCCAAAGAGGTGGCCTTGGAATTGGATTTCCTTTGGTAATAATCCAATGCCATCACTAGGGAGTACTTGGTACTATTGTAACTCCTGGTGCCATGCAGTCACTGAAGATGGAAGTCTGTTTTTCCTAGCTTGGAATCTTGGTTTTGTCCTATATTGTGTGTGCTAAGTAAGCCCAACTACTCCTTCTAGCAATACAAGCTGAGAAGGCAAGTACTTTTATCCCATGAGCAGGGGTGTGCTTACCCACCACACCTACCATGCAAATGCATGGGGCCCCCACTTTCCAGGCCCTCCCCCCAGAGGCATGGGGTTACACACAGTGAGGCATCCTAGTTTGGGACAGCCATATGAGCAATTCCCAGACAATTGCCTATGTCATGGATGGACAATGTCAGGATGCCCCTTCTGTGTTAAACCCCCTGGGTTCACTCGCGCTCCCACACAGCATGAGCAGGCCATGGCTACACAACTTTGCATAGGGCCCCAGAAATGATAAGCCTACCCATGTGCCACGAAACATATCTATTGGTAACAAACATATGTACCTCTTCTCCTTTACAGCTGTCGCCAAGGCCTGAATTTCTGATACTTACCCAACAGAGTCCTATTCACATTATATGTGATGTTTGTGTTACAGAGCCAGACTTCTCATGTGGTCCACATCAAATCAGTTGTTTTCCTTAAATTAAAATGTGTGACCAGGAAGTCTTGAAGGAAAACCCCACCATCCAAAATAGCATTTCTCAATGTGGTTATTTGTCCATTGAGTAGTAAGAGACTGTCTTATGCAAGTGATAAGAGACTGTGGTGTCCTAACACAAGTGGTGAACAGAGGCAGAATAATAAGACCAACTGTGTAATTTATATATAATAATAATAGACATTTTATTGAATAATACGGGTCTGTTTGTGCAGAAAAAACACACACAAACATTACACTTATACTCATTTTTTCTCTACCACAGCCTTCCCTCCCTAGCCTGGTTGAACAAACCATGTCTTGAGATGGAGTCTCCTAATACCTGTATAATGTAAATCCTGAAAGTACGGCAGAACAAGCATGAAGCACAGAAGATTATGAAGCTTGCTGATAACACACTTCAGTTTTACTTTTTCTGAAATATTCTTCATGTTATTAGTCCCCTGAGATTTTTACAGGGCATCTAATCATGACCAGCCCAAGGTACTATTTACATCGATTTACATATGTACTATTTTTTTCGACCTATAAGATGCACCTGCCCATAAGACGCACCTAGGATTTGAAGGAGGAAAATATTCTAAACCAAATGTTGTGCTAAAACACCCCATTACAGGCAGTGTGGCACTCCCCCCTTCCATTCCCATAGGCAGTGTGGCATTTTCTTATCCCATTCCCATAGTCAGTGTGGCATCCCCCCCTCCCATTCCCCATATAGGCAGTGTGGCATTCCCCCTTCCATTCCCCGTATAGGCAATGTGGCATTCCCCCTTCCATTCCCTATATAGGCAGTGTGGAATTCCCCCCTCCCATTCCCCATATAGGCAATGTGGCATTCCCCCTTCCATTCCCCATATAGGCCGTGTGGCATTCCCCCTTCCATTCCCCATATAGGCAGTGTGGCATTCCCCCTTCCATTCCTTATATAGGCAGTGTGGAATTCCCCCCTCCCATTCCCCATATAGGCAATGTGGCATTCCCCCTTCCATTCCCTATATAGGCAGTGTGGCATTTCCCCCTCCCATTCCCCATATAGGCAATGTGGCATTCCCCCTTCCATTCCCTATATAGGCAGTGTGGCATTCCCCCCTTCCATTCCCCATATAGGCAATGTGGCATTCCCCCCTTCCATTCCCCATATAGGCAGTGTGGCATTTACTCATCCCATTCCCCATATAGGCAGTGTGGCATTTACTCATCCCATTCCCCATATAGGCAGTGTGGCATTTACTCATCCCATTCCCCATATAGGCAGTGTGGCATTTACTCATCCCATTCCCCATATAGGCAGTGTGGCATTTACTCATCCCATTCCCCATATAGGCAGTGTGGCATTTACTCATCCCATTCCCCATATAGGCAGTGTGGCATTTACTCATCCCATTCCCCATATAGGCAGTGTGGCATTTACTCATCCCATTCCCCATATAGGCAGTGTGGCATTTACTCATCCCATTCCCCATATAGGCAGTGTGGCATTTACTCATCCCATTCCCCATATAGGCAGTGTGGCATTTACTCATCCCATTCCCCATATAGGCAGTGTGGCATTTTCTCATCCCATTCCCATAGTCAGTGTGGCATCCCCCTCTCCCATTCCCCATATAGGCAGTATGGCACCCCTCCACTCCTATTTCCCATAGGCAGTGTGGCATTCCCTCATTCCATTCCCATAGGTAGTGTGGCATACCCTCATCCTATTCCCCATATGCAGTGTGGCACCCCCCACCCCATTGCCCATATGCACTGTGGCTTCCACCCCCTCCATCCCATTGGCAATGTGGCTGAATACCACCCCACCCCCCCCCACACTGGAGATAATAAAAATAAAAAAAGATATACATACATAAGCCTCGCGCAGCAGCCAACAGCAGATGAAAGAGCAGCAGGCAGGGAGAGGGCAGGGTAACTAAACTCCACCCACTGTCCCCACTCTAGCTGATGCTGCCAATCCATGCAGCCGGTGGGCGTGGCCTGCATGGACATGCGTGTGCACACGCAGACCTGTGTAAAACCGGCAGCAGCTAGAGTGGGGACAGTGGGCGGGGTCTAGTTACCCTGCCCACCGCTCCTTCATAGGCTGGGGGCCGCAGCGCGAGGCTTATGCAAGTATATCTTTATTTATTTATTTTTTTACATTCGCATTCCTCCCCCCCCCCCCCCACACACACTTTTGGGGAAACATTAGTGTGTCTTATAGGGCCAAAAATATGGTAAGTAATGACCAGGATGAACGAGAACCATCATAGACCTGTTCCCTTCAACTCTGTTACAGAAAATCACATAAGTGTGCTAAGGGGGGGGGGGGGGGGGGCATACGAAGAGGATTATGTTGCCATGCTAAATCCTGCCATCACAATCCTCCTGAAAACAAACCACCCTCCCCTCTGCACGAGCCCGTAATAATATGCATCTTACCGCTTCCTGGATCTCACAGCGGAATACATGTATCCTGAAGAGTTCAGCGTTGTAGTGACTCTCGGTAAATGCAAAGCAGTCACTTTCCAGGGTCCCATCATGCCCTCTGACACAAAACAAGATCTTGTATATTGGATAGTTTGCAATCTCTGTGTTTGTCTGTGGGTCAAGAAGTCTATTAAAAAAAAATAGATTTAGAAAAAGGTTAAACGCCATTGGGTGTTTGTTTTACTAATGTTAAAAGTGGAAAAGAAAAACCCTGCTACCTGACAGTCCCCTCAGATACGTTGGGTACGGAAAGAGTCACATCAAGTGAGTTCTGGCACTGTCCTCGTAAAATAGAGATCATTCTAAGTGCTTCAACCTCACTCCGAGGAGCATTGACAGAGGCACATCCGAGGTAAGTGAGTTTACTGAAAACAACACTGTCTTCATCAGGGATTGGAGAAAACAAATCCGAGGCATCGCCTTCCTCTGCAAGACACACAGAAAAATATCTTAGGAAGATTTCCACATATGCCTTCTATCTGAAAAAGATTGATGCACCATCATAAAATATAAGTACAAGTACAAGTATAATACAAGTTCCCTGGGAAAAAAAAAGGTCGCTTCAGCACCACGTGAGAAAACTGCCATTCACTTACATTGTCTACCTTGGGAGCAGAGGTTGCACTAGACTTTTTTTCCTCCAATGAGTAGAAATACTACTCCCATCATCCCAGAGGAGTATTGCCAGGCACAAAGGAGTATGCAATTTGCAGGAATTAAATGAAACTATATAGAGCTATAGGTGGTTTAAAGGGACATTCCAGGCAAAGGGTTAATTGGCTGCTTCCTGCGCTCCCCATGCTGGCTGTTAAGACGGCATCTTTATTTTAGGCTGCTTTATATTTTATAACAAGCCAAGGCAACTGTCTTCCTGGCGCTGGACTCATGCTGGGATCAGTCAGCAGCTCTGCATGTATCTCTATGGCAGACTGTAAACCAAACCGGGAACCCTGATAATTGAGTCAGCAGAAGAGAGCAAGTTTGTTTATCAGGGAATGCAAAGCGCGTCACTAGTCTTGTTTCTACTTTCAGGAGCAGCTGTGTTCGGACAGGGAGGGAGAGCACAGCCATGATGAGGTGAGCTGCTGAATGACAATTTATGCAATTTTTCCTACAGAGCCCTTTAAGTGCCAACATGGCGGTTTATGCCCAACGTGTATGATGACTGGTTTTGCCTGCAGTCTCAAACAGCCAGAGTGGCAGTCAATAGAATGGTGTGTCCTGCCATCATCAAGATTACACAAACATTTGAGATATTTAAAGGGATTTTTCAGGCAAAAACATAATAATAAACACCAGCCCACCTTACCAAGCATTCATCTCAAGTCGGCAACACGACTTAGGAAATAGACTTCCTTATTTGCAGCTCACACCCCCCCCCCCCCCCCCCCACTGATGCGGGCCACTACTAATGACTGAGGGGCGAGAACATAACCACGCCCCCTCTGTACTAATAGCTTGAATGGCTCCCTCAGAGTTGCCATCAAGCCCAGCAAACCCCTCCAAGGCCAGAACACCCTCCCACCAACCGAAGCCCAGGCAGTCCCCCCTCCCATCGGTCGGAGTCTGAGGTGCGTGCACGCATGCACAGCTGGGGGTGTGCACATGTGTTTGGCAGTGGAAGTGCTGGCACCTAGCAACAGGGAGAGAGGAGCACAGCCAGGGTGTAAAATAGAGAATGCCTGTGTCTGACACTACACATTATGCAGCATCACAGCTCCAAGGGCCACGCCCACTTGCTTCAGAAGCGAAATCATGCAGTGAAACTGTAAACCTTAATATTACGCCTTCTTTAATTTAACAGCAGTTTAGTACAGTGCCAAATGTAGCCCAACACAATTGGCTAATAAGTGCCTTTGCCTGAAAATCACTTAAATCCTCTTTTTACTTTAACACTAGGGGGCATCCCAAATCAGGAAGCCACTAGGGAACCTGCATCCCGAACCAAATGTCTTTTAGACTTTCCACAGAATCATCACATATATTTGTTGAGCTTTTATATCTAGAATAGAAATTTAAAAAGAAAACGCAGACACTACCCTGCTGTGCTGGTTTCACGGGAAGACTCAGCTCTTGCTTTTGCATGCCTACAGACGATGGGTTAATGGTGGAGGATCCAGAGGAATTTTCATTTGAAGAGTCATCCAAATTCTCTTCTACACGCCCCCTTTCCACCCCCTCTGCGTGTTGCTCGGTGTCTTCAGTAGGTGTGTCCATTAAAACATCTTCAAGCTCCTTCTGCAGCTGCTGCTCACTTCCATTTCCAATAATCTAAGTTATAAACAAAGTCTATTACACAAAAGAATGCATCCACTGAGGTGCCAACTTCAAACCTAAAACCCAACCTAAGGGGCCATTTTCTAAAGATCCCGTCACCCTTCCCTAGTAATTATGCAGGGCGGAGGGGGAGTTCATAAAAATATGGCATCTGACGAAATCTAGTGCATATGATTGATCTATTTCAGCGCTGGACACTGGCATCTTTGCCCCGGCCATTCATGCCACCCAGGAACGCATTCTCTGCCCTGATTGATCTATTTCAGCGCTGGACACTGGCATCTTTGCCCCGGCCATTCATGCCACCCAGGAACGCATTCTCTGCCCATGGGTAGACAGGAGTGAACACATAGCGGAGAATGTGCGCTGGAGCAAAGATGGCGGCGTCCAGCACTAGGACTGGCCATCTCCGCTGGATTTCAGCTGGGGTAAGTGTCTTTTTTTATGCAATCCCCTTGCCCTGCCTCAGCGATAGGGAAGGGTGGTTGGACCGGTGGGGGTGGGGGCAATCTGGCTGGAATGGCTCTGTAATATGACTGGATGTGTCACCTGCCCCCCCCCCCCCCCCCCCCCCCACTCTTCATGCATGTCTAAAAACCCTAAATATGTTATAACTGTAAAGTTTCTGTTCACGGAATAACTAAAAAAAGGCTACACTCACATTTTGTCCATTGCAGCTCCGCAGTCTTTCATAATTAGCACTAACAAGAGGTAAGTGTAAGCTTTATTGTTTAAAGGCGCACCATCACAAAAAATGGCCCAATAATAAAAGTCCATATAAATTTGCTGCATCAAGAAATATACAGCCAGGCTTTCCACCCCTAAAAGAATAAACCTGTCACTCTTGGATTAATTTACCATGAGAGAATAAACCACAAGCTTGGCAGGAGTTTTATTTAGTTCAGGTGTATAACTGACCCCTCCTCCCATTAGCCGACATGTTTATATGGATGTTTTGCGATATTGCTCCTTTAAGAATCTATAATCCCTATAAGGAGCAGTATCATGAAAAAAGGTTCAGTACTAATGGTATACAAAAATATGCTAGATGATCCAGACGTTACGAATTAGTGAAACAGGATGCGCTGTATACTTGGAAAAAAAAGTTTTTTCACCACCAAGTCCGTTCCAACTTCGCAATTGCCATTGCCGATATCAAGATTGCCAGCCGACATGACCCAACCCGCTGGCCTATCTGAATGGCTGGGTGCAGGGGTGCGCCACAGCTGCAAGGGATGCAGCCGCCAGGAAAGACAGTGTTGTGTGAGCCACCGGTAAGGCTGACTTTACCAGTGACTCCGAGGGTTTCTCACAGTGGGGCATCCTGATTTCAGGTGTCCAGTGGACAGGCTAGTGGCCGACCCTGGACTCTTTTAGACTTTTTAAGTGGAATAAAACCCTGTGCTGCCTTCCCTCGGGGCATCCCGAATTGCTGTGTGAAGCCCCCTGGGGTCACTGCAAAGCTCTCCTTTGAACTGGCTCCCTCGGCGATGTAAACATCTCTAGACTGAGGCGCGCTCCTGTACCCATCCATTCAGATAGGCTGGATGAGGGAGTACACCCTCATCTAAAGCGAAACTGGGGATTGCCGGGCTCTGTGTCTAAACAAAGGCGTATGCTAGGCATTAAATTCATTCTGCAGACAGGGGGAAAAAACGGCTTTAATTCCCTGCAGGAGATGGCTACAAGCCTGATGCCGATACACTTACCGAACGCCTGATCAAGCCCCATGACGTCCGCGCAGCTGTTGCCATCTTCAACAGCCCCTATTTATTTCAATTACTGATAGACCCCCCTGCGCCATCATCACAGGAAACATGGCATTCCCCCTTCTGTTAATGCTAATAGAGGGGGACGCGCCTCAATGCCTGTGGCGAATGGCATGGGGCAGTCCATCAGACGTTAATTGACGCGAGTTGCACGACTGCACGGGTCTGGGATCGAGTGTCTGGTTAAAGCGGACCTTCACTCTGAATAAGAGTCTATCTTATATGTTTCCCACACCCTGCACATACAGATTGTCCACATTAAAAATCATCCTACCTGCATCTACTGCATGTTATGAGCCTTTAAACATCCAAGATGGCGGCTTATGGAAGCCGCCATCTTAGGCAGCCTGCAAACAGGAAGTGCCTCCTGACTGTGCTGCTCTGCATTCTGGGACTGCTGACCGTTACCTGACCCCAGCTCTGCTCTGTCTGAGCAAAGGACAGCTATAACCCGCCCCCTGTACCTTATCCCCCTCTCCTCTCCTCAGTAAGTGTGATGCTTCTGAGTCAAGATGGCGGCGCCCATATCCTAAAGTCCTGAACAGAGTTACAGCCCAGTGGGGGAAAGAATAATAAGTGACTAAAAACTTAAAATATATTCGTTTTAGATGCTGGGGAATCATTTTTTAAGGGTTTGAGCTTTTCAACAAATCATGCTGAAGGTCCGGTTTAAATGTCTGACTATCAGCAAACTCCTGTATGGGTTTATATGTGAGTATAGAGTTTATTTTTTTTTCTCTGCCTGCAGAATGACATTAATATGCCTGGCATATGGTACCGATTGGGGCCTGCACTGGCGCTGTGTGACTATCCATTTTTCTGGATAATTCAGGGGTTTCAATTAGGGCAAAGATCAAAACCCATAATAATAAAAATCTGTCTTTGAGTTTAGGTTCACTTTGATCTACAGTAATGAGCTTGGGCCGGAGCTTTAACTTCTTAACTGGGCCTATCTTTCAGGTAAAGTAATGGCAGCAGCAAATCGTATTGTCCTTAGACAGCATTAGAATTTCAGACTTTGGAATTTCTCACACTATTGTAGGAGATCTCTTGTGACAACAATACAAGTGCAGACATGCAACAGACAGGTTAAAAAACAGGCTAGACAAGAGCGAAGATACAAACACAACCTATGCAGCAGCTGAACACTTGAATCACCCAGTTTCCCAAGATCCAGCAAGGCTAGGTTTCAAAATCATTGCACAATCAGTGGTAAGCGGCAAGAGAAGAGTGCTGAAATATTTACCTTGAGGCCGGTCTTCTCATCATCACTGCCATTACTTGCAGAATGCATTTCATCCCCTTGTTTGTAAACCAGCACAAAGTCCTCGCTGTTCAGTGTGGATACAGAGTCGGAGGACACACTGATCTTGCCAACAGAAGCTTTGTCATCCATGTTTTAAGAAGGAGGATCCACTCATGAATGGCTCTTTGGGTGAAAGAAAATAAGAAAAGTCTTTTGTTAAACACGTGAATTACCAAAAGCTCCTAATTAAAGGGCAGCACATCAGAGCCACATAACCTCTCCTGTCTCTCCTGGGACAATGGAAGATGTTATCATCAATACTGCAGCAGGGTGTGTTTAGCAATACTGATATGAAGACATGGGAATGAATGAGGAAACATGCCCCAACAATGATAGTGGAGGTGTGATGGAAGTCTTACAAGTAAATATCTCAATGAGTTTATGTTGCTAGGAGTTAACAGTCATTTCTGGCAGGTTTACCTGGAAAAAGCCACTTTTAGTATTGGGGGCAACCCATACTTTCCGCTTCCTCATTCCCTCGCTGAGACCTACCCCACGTGACCATCAATAACACATCTGGTTCTCTGCGGTCACATGAGGCCAGATCTAGGGAACAAGGAGGCAGTCACTATGGGGCTGCAAAAATGACAGACTAGTGGCCATGTCAGGAGCATCTTTGGAAGAACTTGATTATAAAATTGGTCTCCATGTCTACTAACATGCAGGGCACAGCTTTGTGCTGAACCTCTGGCTACCCTACTCTGTGAAACCCCATCGTTTACCCGCAATTCTTACCTTTCTGAAGAGCCCATGTCACAGGCGCGACATCACTCGCATCCTCTTTCTAAATGATTCTGCGTGGCCACCTGGGTTTTGGTCCACTTTAAGCTAACATTCTGCTCAGCTACTTTACTGCTACCACTGCCACTAACCAGGACAAACAAGTAGTCCTATACTCACAGGGCAGGTATCAGCACTGGGCTTAACGGGAAGGCACGTCTCACATGGTGGTCATGTAACACACCTATTCCCAGTTGTTGGAGGGTTGATTCCCTCTCAATGGTAAGCCGCTTTATAGAGGCATGGCCAATCCCTCTTCTACACTACAATGGAGGGGGCATGTCAGGCCTCAGCACACCCCCTCCACTGCCATAAATGGAGAGGGCATGGCAACACTCCTGTGACTGATGAAGGGTCGTGAGCCCGAAATGGCATGTTTCAGGCACCTGGTTCAGGATGTGATCTAGTGATCAGGTCAGACGCTGATCGCCAGACTAAGACCGAACAGCTGTGGGGGACAAAAAGGGAGTAGCCTTTAGTTCTTTTATTGGGTGATCAATCCGTTTAAGTTTTGAATTGTCCTTCTTCTTGGCAACATTATGAAATATGAAGATGGGGGGGGGGGGCACTTAAAAGGGATTATTCAGAAATAGGCACGTGTAAGCCCATTGTGACACTACACTTGGCATTGTCAAAAACTGTTTTCCGTGTTTGAAATGAAGTTATATTGACAGAGATATGGGTATTCCAAATTTTACCTTAATTTATGTCTTTAGAATCATGGAGGAGGAGTGGGAGAGGCCCGAGCGGAAAGTGACGCAAGAATGCTGTGTGCTTTGCATCAACATAATGAGAGTTTGTGAGTGTGTACGTCGCAGTTTAGTAGAGCAGCGTGCATGGACATCACAGAGCGTAGTAGAGGAGGGAGAGGTTAGCAGGGCTTGAATGGCAGCTCTGAGAGCACTATTCAAGTCCTACCATCTGTGATGTCCATGACACGCTTTTCGAACATGTTCTGGTGGTCCATATCGGCAGAGAGTGGCTGGATGGAGCGACGAGGAAGACAGTAGTGATACCGAGTATAGGGAAAGGAGAGCACTGGAAAGGCATTCAATAAGGGAAGTTGTAATTTATTTTAAAATCATCTTTACATGGACATGGGCAATCCATTAAACCCTTAGTGTAATGTCAGAAAGTAAAAACAATGGAGTGGTGTGAATTTTCTGTGTTCTTGGCACTCCCAGAGCTCCTAAATCTAATCTGCTCTTTTCCTTTCTTTCTTTTCATGTCTTCCATACTTTCAGTCTTTCCTGCCGTCATTCCTCCTGTCTTTCTCTGTCATTCTTCCTTTTTATTGAGCTCAGAGAATATACATTGATACAAGTCGGTAAAAGCGATGAAAAGCTGTACGGATTGAGGCTTCAGGATGTATGAAAGCGGAAACTTAAAGCGGAACAGACCCCAGATATTGGACTTTCATGGGTTTTGTTACATTCCCCTGCAGCATCCCGAATCGGGGTGCCCTGCTGTGTGAAAGCCCCGAGAAATCCTGTAATAACTTACCTCCCAGTCCAAATAGCTGACTGCCGTGACTAGGTTATTCGGCAAATGGCTCTCATTGACTTTAATGGGGAGCGTAAGCTGCCTTCTCGCCCCAGCCCACCTTGAAAACTACGAGAGCCGTTTGCCAAATGACATGGCATATGGCTCTCTTTGGACGAGGGCCCACACATGTTGTTGGATCAGGGAAAGGTAAGTGATTACTGGTGCCTAGCTTACATGGCAGGACGTCCCAAATCAGAATGCCACAGGGGAAAGCAAGCAGCTATGGGGGGGTTGTTTCCCTTTAATGCATACATTACGCATAAATCTGCATATTAGCTGATTTCCTGAAGCTGTGGCACATTGCCACTGGGCTCTGTATGCCGGGAGTCTCGGGCAGGCATACCATCTGTCTTCTACCTAGTATTGAATTTTTTGTCTTTTTGCACTCGGCACTTCATTTGTTAAAAGGTTGCTTATGATCTTTGTGATACACTGTGATTGAATAGCTGCTGCTTTTCATCCTCTTTCTTGCACTGAATAATACATGGTTTTTGGTTGTGTGATTTGTGCACTGCACTTGTCACTTTATTTATGTTTTTTTGGGGAACTATTACCATCTTGTATTAGCCTCTGCCTGGCTAGTCTAGTGCCCCCTGTTGTGTGTTTTTTAAAAACTGTTGTTTCGTCTAGATGTTGAAGGAAGGATCACATTAAATAAAATATGTACTTAATTAATAATTACTTATCTAGTGAGGCAACCATTTTTTGATCTGGTACTTTGCCAGCCATTACTAGTTTTGGCCAGGTCTTCTGGGATTAAATATGAGTTCATGCGACCTCTGCTTAAAGCTGCTCTAAAGTTTTAAACTGGGCGGGCCACTTTACCCGCCCCCTGTTCTAGGGCTTGTCCCTTCACATAGAAATAAATGCAAAGCCCTCCCAGGTCCTGCGGGTCTCCTCGGCCAATGAAGACTAATCAGGTTCAAATTGTGACAACTGGAGGAGGCAAGAGTGCCATGTGAGTATCATCCTGTTAGTAGGGAGAGGTAACGAATGTTTTTTTTTTTTTTTTTTTTTTAACATTAAAGTGGACCAACACCCAGGATTTTGACTATCCTGGGTTTTGGTCCACTTCGGCGGGGCACCCCGATCGGGGGTGCCCCGCTGTGTGAAACCCCCCAGAAAGCCCCAAAATCTTACCTGTCCCCGCTCCCACGTGACTGGACGGTCCAATCCCCGCCAACGTCCAGGCGGGGATTAGGAACGTCCAAGCGGCTGCTGCCGCCGCCGCCTCCCTCGCGTCACTTTCGGCGCGCGCGCGCCCCCGCCGGCCATTCGCAGACGGCCGGCGCGGGCGCGAGCACGCATACAGGGGCGCGAGGGAGGATCAGGTAAGGTGTTTGGGGTTTTTTTGGGGGGTTTCACCCCGCGGGACATCCCGATCTCGGATGTCCCGCGGGGTGGGAGGTGATCGGCCCGGGAATCTTATAGATTTCCGGGCCGATCACCTCTCGGTGTTGGTCCACTTTAACTTGTTACGTAACATTGCTCAGACTCTTTGCACACTATTTTAGCAAAAGGGATTCTTCATGGTAAGCCTCTCATTAAAGTGGTTTAAAACCCATGCCAATTGACTCCCTCCCCCCCGGGCCATCCAAAATCGGGAAGCCCTGCTGTGTGAAACCCCCCAGGTCGCCCCATACACTTACCTTGTTTCCCGTTCCAACGGGGCATGCACGAGCCACGGCCGCATCCCCGCGCCAGGCATTTGTGAATGGCCGGCACGGGCACGCTCCCTGTTAGAGGGTAGTGGGTGATGCGGCCATCAGCAAGGTGAACACAGCGACCCCGAGCTCACTGATTGGACAAGCGGCCACGCATGTGTTGTAGGACCGGGTAGAGGTGAGCTGGCATCGGCAATCTGGGGGGTTTCAAATAGCAGGGCATCCCCAATCGGGGAGCCCTGGGGAAAGGACCAAAATCCAGGATAGTCAAAATCCTGGGTTTTGGTCCATTCTAAAGCTCCACTCTTACATTTTACCTTTGAATTAAGTAAAAAAGGCTTTATCACTGTAATGTGGGCTATTTCCTTATTTCAACAGAGAAAAAGAAGTTCAGGAAAACGATGTGTGATAGTCAGAACAGAAACAGCATCCATCAAAAGGAGTCTATTGAAACAATGCCGCTATTTTATGCTAGCCCAAATCTATTTGTCGGGCTAAAACATTGCAAATTTTCTGTTACATTTCAGGCTTCAGTCCTGTGGCAGATGGGAAATTAAGCAAAATTTCTGTGATAGGGCCTAGTAAACCAATTTACCCAGAGTCGACCTTGTGCTTTGTGTACCAACCTCAAAAATGTTAAAGTTTGAGGACATCCAATGCTCAAAAACAAGTAAAAATACAACTCTGTGAAGTACTCACCTGTAGAGTTGGTATTATATGCAGACAGCACGTCCTGCTCCAGACATAGTCCTTACATGTGGGTATACCTCCGCCTTCAGCGCTGTGCACTGCAGAATCATAAAGAAAACAAGCTCCTCCCGGCCCTACATATACCGAGGGACCTCCCACAAATCCCCAGCATTGACAAGCAGTGAGAGAAGAAGCGAGGAGGAAAACAACCACCCAGAGACTGGCAATAATATCCAAGATAATAATCACCACACAGGGGATCCAGAACAAGGTGAATCAGGGTGGGGTGGAGCAGGACGTGCTGTCTGCATATAATACCAACTCTACAGGTGAGTACTTCACAGAGTTGTATTATTCTAAGCAGACAGCACGTCCTGCTCCAGACATAGTCCTTACATGTGGGACATCCAATAGCAGTGTCCATAAGTAGGGTGGGATCCCCATGAAAAAAGGCACAGCCAACCAGAACAGCGCTACCGCCTGTAACCTTGCTACCAGGAGCAACTAGAGCAAAGCTCTAACTTAACTTATGAAGCCTAACAAGGCTAATGAAACACGAGCAGAGATCTAGTCAGCCTGCTCAACAACCAAATGCATAAGGCCCAAACCAAGCACCGGTAGAAGAAATCCAAACCAAGAGAGGAGAAAGAATCTCCCTTAACAAACAGGCCAGAAAAACGGCCTAACCAAGCTACTAACGATACAGGGTAGCCATGGCAACCATAGAACCTTTCCCTTCAGGGAATAAAAACCCTGGTCTCGGAGAGCGAGACCAGTCCAACCAGCTTCCCATATTCATGGGAGTAACCAGATCCTGCTGCAGGAGGGATGGGGACATCTATAAGCCTGACGGGCATAGCCCCAACCCTGGACAGGAAGCAGTCCAGAGGTTCCCAACGCCTATTGAGGGATACAGATCCCTTTTAAGCTCAGAGTAAGCAGAACACCAGTCCAAGGACCCTAGGTTCTAGAATAGAGAAGAATAACAACCCTCCGCCTGGACTCAAGCTTGATGCAAGGCGGACACATCCTCACCAAAACGGTGTACAGATATAAAAAAGCTGTAAAATGAAAAAAGGACTAGGCTAAGAAAGCCGTCTCCTACGACACGCCTCAGACTGAGGCAGGGAACAGTTCAGACAAGAACCTGAATAAGACCCAGGGAAAAACCTTAGCAGGGCCACAGGATAAGCAACCTCCCCCTCAAGGGATCTTAGAATTCTCTGGCGAATGCGCCTGAGCCGCCCCTGAGGAATGCTCAACGCCGAAGCTTGAAACTAGTCTCTACCGAGGACAAACAGGGCGAGCCCTGGAGCCTCTCAAGGAACTGAGTTGGAGGACCAACTCCAGCCATGCCATAAGGACTCTGGTACCCATGAGTAAGGCCTCGTTCCATAGGGAATAGGGAGCTAGTCCCAGCCATCCAACTAGGGCACCAACTCCCACCATAGCTGGTGGAAAAGGGGGAAGAATAAAACAGGGAGGGATCTAGACCCAACCCTCCAAGAGGAAGAGACACCCAGAGGGAACATTTCTGATAGGGTGAATAGCGATCGCCCAAACCCTGTGAAGGGAATGACGTAGTAAGGAGCCTGAGTAGGCATAACAGCCCACAAGAGAGGGCACACAGTACAACTGTCTCCAGCAGAAAATGTGAACCAACCACACAGGACCACTCAAGGCCCCCAGTGCAACAGTTCACCCTTGCCACAGCAAGCCTGTGCAGAACCCCACCTAGCAAGGTGTAAGAAGGGTCAGACAAAGGGTAGAATACCTGTACAAAAAAAGGCCAGACTAGGACACCATGACCAAGGCCAGAGAGTCCTGGAACAATCACCCATGGTAACGCATTAGGACCTTAACCCGGACAGAGTCTTTGTAACAGTCACGGAGCCACGGCCCCAACCAGTCGGCTCATTAAGACACTGGGGAAGGCTTTCCCAGCACAGTAGTACAGCCAATGAGCCAATATCAATGAAGCGCAAGAAGTATAAAAAACCTCCACTAGATCAGAACCAGACCCTACAAGACGGGTCAACCCGGTCCGAGACCCTCTTTCCCATAAAGCTGGGACAGGCCACTGACCAACAGACCAAAAGTCCTCAAGAGACAAGTCCTAAGGGAAAACGGCCAGCAAGCCAGGGCCCCGCAAGGCACAATGGGAAGACCTACCAATGTTATGAAAATGGGCCCCCCCATAGGGGCCCCCCCCTTAGGTACCTCGGGGAAATCCATAAGGAATAGAACCCCTTCAGTGACCCTGCCTGACTTGGTCCCATGGCGACCATCTACAGGGATAGTAAGAAGGAAGTGATGTCACTCGACAACTTCCATGAGTAGACCAACCAAAAGGGAACCCCCATAAAAACCGGGGGAACGTGCTGAACTATTTCCAGGGGTTGGAACCCATCCAGGATAAGTAACCCAAGGAGCCGCAGGCCCCAAGGACATCTGGGGGAGGAACAGCCTCGGCCGCCAGCAATAGGCCCACCAGCCGCAAGGTGAATGTAATGAGACTACACAGGGGACAAGGCCCCCTCTATACCAAGGCACCCATTTCAGAAGGGAAGGTGAAACCTGGACCCATCTAAATGACACCACATAGGGAGAGTCTGATTCAGATTACACCAAGCAATAGATGTGCCTAAGTACCGAACCGAACAACTCCAAGAGAGCCCTAAGTCAATAGAAACTATTGCGGACCGCACCGGAGAGTAAGCATGAAAGCGCTCCCATACTCGCCTTGGCGAGCCCACTGGGAAACAGGGGAAGGACCCCAGACAGGACCCTAATATATGGAATGGACCTGCAACACCGGCTGCACAAAAAGGACTAGGCGTCCAGGGGGAACAATGGACCGGAGGGGAAAAAGATCCTCACGGGCATCAAGGTGTTCACTTGACAAAGGCGACTGCGGCCCAACAACTGGACACCAAGTAGGCAGAGCCCGTGGATCTTAGATGCCAGGTCTAGAGCGCCTGATCCGGGCAGACTGCGTCATCCCTAGGAAAAGCTGAGTGAATGCAATTATCAGCCAAGGCCAACACAAGAGAAGGCCCAGCCCCTCCAGGCCAAACTCTACCTGTGTCAAGGGAAACAACAGGGACTAGAATACCCCTGACTAATTCTGAAGGGAACTGCCTGGAACACTTCATTCTTTTAAGACCCGCGTCCAGGTGGTCCATAACCTGAGATCGCCCGAACGAAGCATGGCAACCTGCCATAAGAGCCAAGTGCTGTGGCAGTTCCCTCGCCCGCGGGGCGAGGGCGTCCCTTCATGCTTGTGAGGTTTTGGCAGATTTTGGTTTTGACCTGCCAGAGGTCCCAGGGAGCTGCCTACCTCCCCTGGTACGAGCTTCCACTTCAAAAAGTTGGAAGCACACTTCTGGTTCTCGTTTAACAGAAACGTAAAGAGGGGGCGGGGAGTCCCTGCCCTTGGGCTGCCTGGTCGACCGTCTGCGCGAGGTCGCCTTACTCTTTTTGCCAAAAAGGTCCAACCTGGCCCCGAATAAGCGACGTCCTCTGAAGGGAATACCAGTAAGAGCCTTTTTAGTATCTTTGTCAGCCCCCCACTGTCGCAGCCAAAGCAGGCGACAGATAGCCACCACAAGGGCCAAGGCTCTAGCACACATTTAATGGTATCATCCATAGCTGAGAGGATAAATCTCACAAAAACGTCACAATCTGACAGTGCATTGAAGACCTCACAAGGGAGATCCTCCGGCTGCTGGTCAATTATCTTCCTGAACAGTGTCCTCGCGGCCACCAAGGTAACAGCCGCAGCACAGACCGGGCGCAGAGCCGTCCCTACGCAAGAGAAGGCATGGGAGGCCAATCTGTCCATGCGCCGGTCCTCAGCATCCCAAAGGGTGCGAGAAGGGGAGGCCGCCATGAAGGGAGGGTTAACAACCCCAATGATTGGAGCATCCACCTCTGGGAGAACTGACCATCGTTCGACCAAGTTCTGGGGAAAGGGGTACTTCCAGTCCCAAACCCCCGGAACCCCTGTAAGTTTACAAGGAGACTCCCATTCCTTAGATATGAGATACTGGAAATGATCCTGCTCCAAAAATTCCAGGCGCGGCGTCGCCGTGTGGAAACTCTCCCTCTTGGGCTTAGGAGACTCTCCCGGGGGAGAGATGGACAGTACTTCAAAAATCTTAATGAGTAACTCGTCAGTTTCACACAGGCCCCAGGACTCCGGGCCAGAATCGTCGCGGTTCCAACACAACTCGTCTGGGGAACTGGACCCTGAGAACAGATCACCATCCTCAGACTGATCCTGCATAGCGGCAGGTTCTTCGGTTTCAGTGGAAAACCTATAGCTAGGTGGCGTCAGGGATCGTTTCTTCCCAGCGCCCCGCCAAGCCCGACATAATTTGCTCCGCGGTGGGAAGCTTGCGCGGCACTACTTGCTGGTCATCCCCGCTCGAGTGCGACTCATCGGGAGTGAGATTCAAGTCCGGGGAGACAGGTGTATTGAAACGAGGTGCAGCTACTGGTAAACCTAATTGCAGGGCCAGCGCTTGCTCAGCACACGGTCCGCAGACCCGTGCTCTGTCAGCGTCAGCGTGGGGTTGTCTACACATGGTACACAGCCGGTCTTGTCCCCGCGGGACCCCGGACATCAAATTCTGAGATGCCTCCATATGGTGATTAATCTAGGAATATGCCAGTAGGGATTTATGCTGTAAGCAACCCTGGATGCCCCAATACCCGCTGGGAATGTGGGAGAATCTAAATATAACCCCGTGAGATATATATATATATCAGGCCGGGAGAAGCCACTGGAAGCTTGGCGCCTGAAAGACATAAGGAGAAGAGAGGGTATCAGAACCATGCGCAGCACAAAGAGAGAAGAAAAGGAACGCCCGCGAGTGCACTTACAGCAACCAAGGGAGAGGGAGGATCGTGACCACGCGCGTGGGAAGACGACAAAATGGCGCCAGCGAACCTCGAAGGGCGGGCCAGAGCTGTGGGTGACGCGGAAAGCGCCAAAACAGACCACGCCCACCCCGGAGAGCGCGAAGCTCTTAAGCGCGGAACAGGACAAGGAAAAGGACAGAAAAAAAAAAAACGCCATGGCGTCGCAAGACAGAGCCGGCAGACGCGCCAAGTCACATATTTTTAAAAGCGCTGTGGCCAATCGTAAAAATAAAAATAAAGATTAAAGCGCGGCTCTGACCCCCGGAAACCGATAGGGCTAAGGCAAGGCGTGTGATATGGCAAGATTAAGCCAACGTACACGCCCCCCCCTCTTTTTCCCCCCACTAACGGGGGGAACTAAGGAAGAAGGTGACCCAGCACTCGGGGTTCACCGCTACATGGGGCGTGGGGCAAGGTGTGGGAGGGGCATCCACTATGAGGCTCACCATTAGCCTAGACCACCTACCCCATGGATGGGGATTGCAGTGGACCATGGCTCCGTAAGCACACTAGGTGCTGCCTACCTTCACCCGACCAACGCAGCCCAGGCTGGGAGGTATGTTACTCACAAAGAGGACGGGTGGAAATAGTCCCGAAGGGCCTCGGGCTGTAAAGCCCCGCTCGCCTGCGAGAGCGTGATACTTCATGTCTTCGCAGTTTCAGCACTGCAGAGGAATCTGGGGATTTGTGGGAGGTCCCTCGGTATATGTAGGGCCGGGAGGAGCTTGTTTTCTTCATGATTCTGCAGTGCACGGCGCTGAAGGCGGAGGTATACCCACATGTAAGGACTATGTCTGGAGCAGGACGTGCTGTCTGCTTAGAATAAATGGATTTTAGTGTAGTCAATGTAAAAGTCACTGTAAAATTATTATAATACAATTTTAATTTTCAATTCTGGGTACACAGGCTCCACCACTAGGGGCCTGTATACAGGAACTTGTTTCGGGACAGTCCAGGTGATAGCAATAGCAAGGCAGCAAGGAGCTCACTTGAAGCCTTTCCCATGTGCCTTCTCCTGTATTACCTTTGCACTTAGATTCTTAAAACAGAGCTCCAACTTTTGCCCACCATTCCTCACCATTTTTGCACAACCACACTCAAAATGTGTTTGGAGTGCTGAGGGACAGGGACAACCATGCAAAGTGTGAGTGAGCCCAGCAAGTGCAACCACGGATGCCAGTCTCGCTCAAACTGGGAACACCCAAAACCCCACTTCTGCCTGGATTTGCTATTGCTGGTGAAGCTGGTGCAGAGATTGAAAACAAGATTAACATGTGCCACTGCTGCCCCGTCTGACTAACCAGCCAGTTATGGGTTCTTATGGAATAAGCTGCTTTGTATGTTTTCTGATGAAGGGACCCTGTGTGACCCTGAAACATCAGTTATTGACAGTTGGATATCCTGTGTCACTTTCCTTATAGAATGCAGCAAAACTGAAAGAACTGGAGTGCTGGCTTTGATTTTTCATTTATGTTTAATCTTATTTTATTAGGATTTCAGATATAACACATTAACATTCAACATAATAGCAAACAAAGTGCAATCTCTTCGTCCAGCTGCACAACCTTATAGCCAGTGGCTCAGAATTCTTCACAATACTGGTTATAGCCAGCTTCTATAACTCCCTTAGTTTCGTATCTCGTTCTTTGTTTCATCCGGGCACTTCTCTCCATTCTATTTGTCCTACTACCTTTCGCCCGACACACAGGAAAAGAGAGAAGAAAGAAAAAAAAAGGGTGGTCCACGTCCCACCACAGAAATATCTTGCTTGTGGGAGGAAGCTCCTCCACCCACCGACCCTCCCCCCCTCCTTGGTCTCCTGCACTATCCCTATTCCTACTGTGTCTCCATTATCTTTTTTTTTGGCCCTGGTCAAAGCACTTAAACATTATCCATGCTGTCCATATGCGTCTAAATGCTTCAATCTACCCCTTCAAGTCTGCAGTTAAACCGGACCTTCACCATGATTTACTGAAAAGCCCAAACCCTTAAAAAACGATTCCCCAGCATATAAAATTAATATATTTTACGTTTTTAGTCAACTATTATTCTTTCCCCCACTGGGCTGCAACTCTGTTCAGGACTTTAGGATACGGGCGCCGCCATCTTGACTCAGAAGCATCACACTTACTGAGGAGAGGAGAGTGGGATAAAGTACAGGGAGTAAGTTATAGCTGTGCTTTGCTCAGACAGAGCAGAGCTGGGGTCAGGGAAAGTTCAGCAATCCCAGAATGCAGAGCAGCACAGTCAGAAGGCACTTCCTGTTTGCAGGCTGCCTGATGTCCCATGAGCCACCATCTTGGATGTTTAAAGGCTGCAGTAGATGCAGGTAGAATGATTTTTAATGTGAGCAATCTGTATGTACAGGGTGTGGGAAACATATAAGATAGACTCTTATTCAGAGTGAAGGACCGCTTTAACTCCTCCATCCTCCTGATGCCGTTAAGCTCCTCATAGCACACTAACAGGGAGGGGGCTACTGTACTCTTGGGATCACCATTCTGCCTGCCATTAAGAAGTGCCTCAAGGCTTCCCTTCTACACATTTGCCTACTGCCTGGGAACATAGACAATAGAGTTATTTCAGGGGCATTTGGGGGTGAGGTGCCGCAAGCCTCCTCATTTGTTTTTTCATTTAATGGCCATCATGATGACAAATGCGTTTTACATCTTAGGGGAAATGTAGTGGTTCATTTAATGGTTCTATAATAATAGCTGGTTTCATTTTTATTTTTTTATACTAAAATTTTTGGTAGCTGTAGTAGTATTGTGTGGCTTACAAAACTGAGGATTCCACATTTTATTTTAGAATGGCCTACATATTCAGAAAATAAATGGATGGGGGGGGGGGGGGGGAGGTTGTATGCATTTAAAACGTGTATATTCGGTACTAAATACAAGCATGGGAAATGATGAAAAGATTACAAATATATTAACAAAAGTATATTATATAAGAAACACAAAAGGAAAAAGCAGAGGTTGAGTGTGCAAATGTTTGCAAAACGTATCTGGATTTCAAAAGATAAAGCTGGGAGCCTAAATAGGGTGCGGTGAGTCAGCTGCGCCAGGAAAACCACTGAAGGGCACAGCTTCTATTCACTGTAAACTGTTGTACACCGGTAACAAACTGTTTCTTCATAGGAAGAGAATATGGCTTAAAGAGCACTGCATTTTATTTTGGCTGGCAAATTGAGAAAATGTCATAAGCACCAAGACTGAGAACAACCTCAGCCAGCAACCAGGAGACTAACCAAAAAGACAGGCAGCACTGAAGGGAGGTTACCTACAAACCAATCTTAATAGGGCTCGGAGGGAGCATCCACCTTCAAAACCACATCTCCCAATACCTGATCAATACAGTACTGAAGAAGGCCTGCTAGCATCCAGTTCAGCCAAGACACATAAACAGAACAAAACTCTGTGACCTTTCCCTGGGGCATCCTGAATTGGGTGTGTGAACCCCCCCCCCCCAAGGAGTTGGTAATCACTCACCTTTCCCCTGGCCCAACAGCACATGCATGGGCTCTCAGCCAATCAGAGTTTGGCAATGATTGGTTTCAATGGGGAGCACACGCAGCCTCATCCCCTGCATCCTCAGGCTGTGCGCACCCCCCCCCCCCCCCACCCCAGGCATTCAGATAGGCTGGCGTCGCTGGGGATGCAGCTGCTCTCACCTCTATTGAAGTTAATGAGAGCCCTTTTGCCAAAGGGCCTGGAAAAGGGCTCTGATTGGACGACAGCCGACGCAGGTGATTTTACTGGGTGAACTGAGGGGTTTCACACAACGGGGGCACGGAGCAACACCCATACTAACTTCTTCCCACCTTATCTCCCTTGGGAACAGTGTAAAATGAGTCATTTCAAAACATTTAAAAATCTGAGATTCAATGTAAAGATGTAAGTACCTCATGTATTCTAAGCTATGCCGCTCTTTTGGGCTTTAATTTCGGAATGTGGCTAAGCTGGAAAGGGTGTGTCATGGCGCAGCTTTACGAGTCTTGAACACACAGATGTGGGACCACTTTGGCTTGCCGTACTCGCTCTAGCTCAGAGAACCAAGGGACAGAATGGAGGTTAGATCACTATTCTGCGTGGTCCTGGAGGAATGAATTTGAAAGGAGGGCAAACTTTGAAGCCCTGCTATGGCTTCTACCCTGAAATGCAGGAAATGGAGGACAGGCATGAGGTGAGCTGCTGGCTGCCTCTAGCTCAGAGAACCAAGGGACAGAATGGCGGTTAGGTCACTATTCTGCGTGGTCCTGGAGAAATGAATTTGAAAGGAGGGCAAACTTTGAAGCCCTGCTATGGCTTCTACCCTGAAATGCAGGAAATGGAGGACAGGCATGAGGTGAGCTGCTGGCTGCCTCATCATTGCCTTTAGGTTTTCAGTCCCTTTAAAATCTTTTTATCTTTTTTTGTTTCTGACAGTGTGCAATCTCAGTGTGGGTAATTAGATTCATTTCCTGTCAGCAGTGACTAAACAGGACAGCTGCAAATGAGGACAGATTTGCACATATGAGGTAATAGTGTTGCAAGCACAGGCCTGCACATAACATGTCATACAATTCATGCCACAAAGCAATAACCATCAGTATCCATGTATCTTTGTATCTACACAGTCCAGTCACATCCTACAGGTCCTACTTTTAACATCTGTAGCTCATGGAGGAAGGGACGTGTTACGTGCAGGCATGGCGTGCGATCGGCTGCCTGCACACATATTCCTCATTGTGGTCATAGGTAAAATGGGGGGAGTTGGAAAAGGGCTGATTATTGGCTTTCAGTCCAAGGGTGGCAGTTATTCATGAAACAGCGCAGCTTGTGGACTGCCCGTATGCCGCTGTGATGAAAGTGAATCATGAGAGGACAGCTGGCACCAATGCCAATAAGATGTGGAACTGCCAATGACATGAGAGGTGAGCATTGAATATGAAAGGTATGCAAGGGCAGAGCATGTTACAGTGGAGCTAAAATGATCTGGGAGGGGCTTCTAGTTGTGCGTCTAATACAGGGGTGCACAACCTTTTGAAGCGTGAGAGCCACATTACTGATCAGAAGCCACAATTACATGAAATGGTTCTGAATTTTTTTTTTTTCGGCCATAAATAAAATGTTTATGTATCTAGATATCTACTATATAATTACAAAAACAACCACCAATATCGGCCCCACTCACCGCTTACCATTGCCAATAACATTTAAATCGCTCACACCTATTAACTCTTACTACAATCCCTGCAGACAAACACATGCACATACATACCCTATCAGCAATCCTGACCTACACCATCACCACAAACTCCATCCACCATTAAATACTTTCCATTGTAGGAAAACCCCTCTTCTCCTTTACCTTTGAGTAGAGTTTTTTTTGGTCTCTTTAGCACCCCCCCATATTAAGCCTACCATGGGTCTCTCCACACGTACTCGTACGACACGCTTATGTTCTTCCATTACACCACCCTATTACATCACATTCATATGGAACATGCTAGCAATACACATGCTGCCTTAGTAATCTGATTATATGGGTCCTATAGTTCTAGCCCTTTCCACATCAGTCCCATGCCACAGCACTAAGTAACAGACTGGTGGCTGCACCAGGCCTACTGACCAGCAGACAACAAGCTCCTCTATGGAGAGCTCCATGAAAGCACCGATCAGTTGTTGTGGTATTGAGAGAGGTGGGTGGGGAGTATTAAAAGCAGAGCATATCAAGCTGTAAAGCACGGAGTTAGTTTTAGAAGATTAGTACAAGGTCATTTTAACACACAAGCAAACATTAAAACCTAAATGCAGTTTTATATTCCTCAAAGCTCAGGCTGTACATTTTCCACTGTATGGCCATAAATGCAACACTTCGGATTTGACCTATTGAAGGATTATTCCTCTCATGGGTGCGTGCTCCAGGACACAGTAGAAGAGAGCCTAGGCTGCATACCCCCTCTGTAGCAGGCAACAGTGCTACATGCTATAGGCTGGGAACGGGGGATGGGGGCTTGTCCACCACTTACTTTTAAATAGTGGACAAGCTCTGAATAAATCCCCACTCATGTATGGATCAGATCGTGTGGCCAGGGACATTTTCAGCAGCTCAAGTAAGAGGAAGCTGATGCATGAGACAGAAGGTGAGAACTATAGTTTTTATTGAAAAACTGAACGCAGACCACACAGCTTATGCCAGTGCGGGTGGGGGGGGGGGGGGGGGGTTGTTGCAGTGGCACAGCATAATGCAAAAGCCTAAAAGAATCCAGGGCTGGCTGATGTGCTACTGTATGACCCCCTGAAAATCACCAATATACTCAAATCCCAGCGATCCCATGGTGCATGTGCAGGCCGCATCCTCGGCTTCTCTAGGCTGATGCACGCACCCAGCCCATTCAGATAGACATAACACAGAATCATTTTAGATCAGAGGCTGTAACACAGCAGAGTGTGTGTCCAGCAACAAAGAAGGTTACAGAGGAAGAAGATTCTTTCAGGTGAAACTAAATCTAATGATGGGGGGGAAGAATTGCTATGTGTAAAAGCAGAAATGCAAAGCTGATAGTACACAACTACATAATATAGCCATTGTCCTACACCGTGAATCCCTCCACATAGAGACTGCTCTATGTGAACTGGAATGAATGACTCTGCAAGCATGTCACCGCTGAATATGGATGCTTTGTATGGCTCAATCCTCTGTCCTGAAGCCCTGGCTTCTAGTGGAAGTGATGACAGGTAAATAATTCCCCTTGTTCTAAGGAGACAATTCTTTCCACAGTGCAGCATGTGTCACTACATAAAACACAAGGCAGGGAGAGATTTCCTAAAGTGTACCAAAACCTGGGATTTTCACTATCCTGGGTTTTGGTCTATCCCTTTGCTGTGTGGCCCAAAGAGCCCACGGTGCAGGGGGGCTCTCCTCCAATCAGCTTCTCCAGCTGAAGAAACTGAAAGGAATCCTAGCAGCACCTGCAATTGGCACCTCCTGCATCCCCAGGCTGTGCTTAGCCACGCCAGCCATTCAGTTGCGGCGGGCGAGGCAGGACACAACCTGAGAATGATGCAAGTGATGGTGTCGCCATCAGCGCATGTGCTGTGGGCTCATTGCCGAAGGAAGCATATTGGTTGACTAGGGGAGGGGTTAACACAGAGGAGCATCCCTAATCAGGATGCCCCAGGAGTAGTGTGCAAACTGGACTTTAAATATCTCAAATAATCCCCAAAATCCTTTGCAATAGGCGGAGCTATGCAAATAAAGATATTTCACCTCAAGGCTATGCCCAAAGCGCTTAGAAATGTGGCTATAACAACGCTAGGCACAACCGAGTGGCTTTCTAGCAGCTTTGGGCACAGCCTAGAGCACAGGTATTAAACTCCCTCATGCGTTTCTCCACAGGGGTTAATTAGTGCTTATACAGAGATCTAGAGACAGCTATGTGGAGATCCACAAAACATGACCTGTTGTTGCCCCTTCAGGACGGAGTTTTACACCCCTGGCCTAGAGGCATAAGGACATTTATTGTGCATGCATTTCTGGCAGACGTAGCAGTACCGCAAAAAATATCCATCAATTGCACCTCTATAGTCCCTTACACACCTCTCAGGTGCCGCAGGGAAAAAAAACTTGAACACAGAAATAAATTCCTGGCGCAAAATGCAGGCAGCAAACGGGACCAGACAGGTGTGAACGCAAGCCTCCCCTGCCTTGTGCCTTTAATGGAAGGCCATTTATACTGCCTCATGGGTGTCTCCCTAACCAGGCTTAGAACGAGGTACATACAGCACAGGCGCCCATCTCATTGAGTTTGTTTTCCCAGGCATACCTGTAATTGCTTTCAGTCGATAACATTGTAAAACAAGGAAGTGTTCTAATGCAGAAAGTGCTTGTTTTAAGGCAGCTGGACGGCACGCGATAAAGAATTCCATATCAGTAAAATAACACATTATGATATGACACTTAGTGGGTAAAGTCATTTCTGGGATTGTTCCAGTCTAGCAATAGAGATAATGCTGTAAAAGGATAGATTTTAAAATGCCACGACTAATTTTGGCCCATTCCCTGGTCAATAAGGCAGCAGCAATTACCACCACCAGCTCCAGGGCCCAGCCTATGCTCAAAATGTATTAACTATAAAGTGAGATAAAGACAAAAACAACAGCTTACTGCTAAAAATCAGTAGAATCCCCTCCAAACAATGAGGCCTGGCTGCACATCCAATACTCGGAAAGGCAAAGGCCGGGTAGACTATACTCGCCATGGATTCCCTTTGTTGTTTTCTGCCACAGATGAGCGCCAGATGCATGGCAACAACTCATATTGGTTGCCCAGTCTTGCAGCAGACCATCCCAATTTGTATTGGAGGGGGGGGGGGGGACTTACATTCAGTTTTGACTGATCAACAAAAAATAATAATAGTAGAGTCAACAGTCAATAAACTGTCAATAGAGCAGTCTGATCGCCAGAGACAAACATTTTATTAAAGTGACCATAAATTAAAATGACAATACTCGCCCTCCCCTGAAGCAGTTTTCACAGGTCTCAAAGAACAGGTCTCAAGTACAAAGGCCAAGTAGAGAAGTAAAAAAGGTAATTTAATCAATTAAGAGGGGCAGATAATAAGTATTGCCAAGATAATACTAAATATATTGTACTCATATATTAGTGAAAAGGGCCAGCTTGAAGGGATGAGGAGAAGTCTACCACATTGCGGGGCTAAGGGGGGGGGAGCAGCATTATTATAAATACAAATAAGAATGCAAGGGTACAATTGACAAATAGATTATAACTTATAGGCGCAAAATCATTAATTCCTTAGATGTATAAAGAATAAATAATCATAGTTAATGCTTCTACCTACCGTAGATAATTGTTGCACCATTGCATCGGGCTACATTTGTCATAAACGGATTTCCATTTTTAAATTGAAAGAGCAGAAATGGCCGAGATATCTGGGTGTACAGGTTCAGTTTATGATTTTTCTTCTGAAAAAAAGTGAGCGTGGCCCTTGGATCTGTGATGCTTCATAATAATTTCCCTACCTTTTGTCTCCACCCCCACCCTTTAGACTGTAAGCTCCTATTGTCTCCTGTGCTCACAACACCTGGTTTGAACCTTGTGGCATCTAGTTTTATATTGTTCCCTGTACTATATGTTTTACCCTGTAAAGCGCAAAGGAAGATGATGGCGCTATATAAAGATTATTATTATTAATAATAATAATCAGCTCTCTGCACGGACAGCAATGTGATGCATTTGGAGGAGGAGGAGGGACCAGCAATCCTGTCCCACTTTGCTGAGCTGATTGGGGGACAGGATGAATTAGAGAATGTCATTGGCTGAAACTGTAAACCCCAATATCTCGGCCATTTCTGCTTCACTGTAAAAACGGAAAAAAAAGTTTAGGACAGCGGCAAATGTAGCCCGACGCAATGGTGTAACAATTACCTTTGCCTGCAGTATCACTTTAATAAACCGGAAGAACACAAGAGACATAATGTCAGCTAATTAATACACAAAGGGATAAATGTATCCCTTGTAATAAAATGTGGCTAAAATCAAGGATGAACCAAACCCGATCATACTTAGTATACAGAATTATACTGGAATTATACTGGATCACAAATAATTCAATAACTAGTCAACATAAATCAGATTAGAGGAATTGATGAAAAATAAGGAAAAGCAATAGGAATTAAACCGTACAGGACAATGCCTATAGAATCACATTGTCAGGAGTGCTATGTCCAAACGATCATTCAGACCTTGAAGATGGCGGGTGCCCATGTCAAACTACCTTGCATCCCTGGAGAGCAATTTTTGCTTTACCCCCTGGGACCAATCTTCACCTGTTCTAAGATTCTAAGTTTACGAGTACTAATACTAGAAAAAAAAAAATATTTGGCAATGTCGTGCCACATTTGGACTTTGGAATCAAGTTTTTAGAGTCATCTATATGTTCCAAAAATCTCTTCTTGAGTGTGCGTGTTGTACAACCAATCTACTGTAGTCTGCACCCAGTCCACATTACTACGTACACAACCATATTGGTAATACAGCAGAAAATGCCTGACATCACTTTTGATTTTTGGTTAGATTAAGAAGTCAGTGTTTTCTTTGGAGACAAATTTGCAGAAGGAACTTCTGTTGGCACAACATGGAAACATCCTTTGGTAGGTGAGCCAAGTCTCTGTAACTGGCCTATTATTAGGCAACATGGAGGGTGATAGCTTGTTGGCCAGCGTGGGTGCCCTTCTCGAGACCACCCCGACATCCTCTTTTAGTTAAAATTTAGTTTTAATTCTTTGTCTGCGGTTAGTAAAGGGATTTTTCTAGAAACGATTGCTTTGATCTCTTAAAAATGCTGGCTATACGTGGTTACAAAGGTGGGTACATTCCTATTTTCACCAATCTTGTCCTCACCATTAATCTTGTTATTGCTTAGTAACATATTGTGTCTATTACGCTGTGCCACAACATTTTCTGCCCTGTCAAGTGGGACTGGAAACTCGTTCAGTGAGACGATTTCTAATTGTTATACACTCTTTTTTAACAGTACTCTATGTAGAGCAATTCCATAGAGCAGTAGTCTGATATTGAAAAGCTGACTGATTTGGAGTTCTTCAGTATTGATCTTTTCCTTCATATGTTGAGTTGTTGTCTCCTGTAGATAGGCCAATCAAATACTCATATCCAATATGAAATCTTTTGAGAGTCTCTTTTCAAATTGGTCTTTTTAATTTGTGCGATTTCAGTTTCCACCTGTTCTATTTTTTTTATTCAATTGTGAAATGAATTGACCATAGTTGTCTTCTGATTCATGATTTTCTAGTAAGTACTTAGCCTCTTTTAGTTTTTGACCAATGTCCACTAATTTTTGTTCCTCATATTTAATTATTAGTTTCATCAGACTAATAGAGGCATCCATGAAAATTCGGATTTGAAGGGGTCCAGGTACTGGGTGGTCCAAATTTTCCTTAAACTAAGTCCTCCTGGAATCCCAATTTTCCAGGGTGGTTTTATCCCACCAGGTACGAAGTTATTTTAAAGAAAAAAATTCATATTTTGTCAAGCATGATGCAAGATTAGATATTTCTTGTTCAGAACCTGTCTGGGAGAAAACATTTGCTACTTTGGAAAGACCTGTAGCATACAGTAATCCTTCTGAGGTCATTCCATGATGTTCTCAGTAAAAAAAGTCTATCGCAACACAGGGTTAATATAGTTGTCATTAATAAATTGTTTTTTTTTTTGAGAATTAAATAATAATCTATTCAAATCCATTTCATAGTAGATGAAAGATGCAGGGGAGCCAACTACAAGGCAATAAATCCAAAATAAGAGAAGACAAAGAGGGGGTCCATGACGTTCACCCGTTATGGAGCCGCTGGGTGGGGAAGGGTTGCCAGTCCTCTCCAATGAAGTCCAAGTAGAGAAGAAAAAAAAAGGGACGTGCTCAGCACTCAACAATAAATGAGAAAACTTAACTTTTATTTCTGGTCCATTAAAAGGTTCCAATGTGAAAGGATCAGGGCATCAGTAGATCGATAAACGGCAACGCGTTTCGGGAGTTAACCCTGTGTCAAGCTGATGCCTACTGTTGGCATTTGTGCCCCTTTTATAGTGATTGTAAATGGATCACATGGTCCTAACTGGCCTATGGGTGCACAAGGTCAAAGTTGGAAATAGACAGAGCTAATTCATGGGATGCAAGTCCCGGTAAGAAGCAAAGTGGTCATTTGTGCCTGCACAGAAATGATGTGCTGCTGTCAAAATCCCATCCGGGGAGCTAGAAGCTGCCGAGCCGTACTAGTAGCCAATTGCGGTATCTGCAGGAGGCGAGTCCCCAGGAGGAGTAACTAAAACAGCCATTGGCATTAAGAAATCAATGAGTAGCTGTGCAATTACACAAAGATAAAACTAAATCTTTGGTCAGAGAGAAATAACAATAGTAGTGCTACTGATGAGATGTAGTTTAGTTTGTTAAGGCACCAGCAATGGCAAATACACATAAGAATTTGAGTGCTGATGGCAATATACAAGCTGGTAATGGCATATAAGCGTCACTAGGAATATATTTTTACAAAATAAATGAGTGAAGTTGGCAGACGTGAATAATGGAATGTCGCAAATATGACAAAGGGAGCAAACTGGGGCTTGGCATGTCCTCACACTGAGGGGAGAGGACCTGCTCTAGCAACTGTCACAATAGTGGGGACATTTTCTCCCAAAGAATCAGCAGGCCATTTTCCAAGATGGGGAAGCTTTACTGTGCTGGACTTAGAAGAAGCAGCTACAGGGGAGAAAAATGTATTTCTTTTTTTTGGCCTGGAAAGTCCCAATTTGGCATTTCCTGCTCTGTATAAGCTCAAAGTCACCCAGTGTACTTACGTAGCTGCCAATTGCTCGATGAACCTTGTACTCGTACACGCACCAGGCCTTTCTGAATGGCTGGCGCAGGTAGGAGGAGGGGCCGCCGGGGGTGCTCAATCCAGCTTTCCTCTTGCCCACTATCTCCCACCTGACATCAAACCCCTCACCTCCTGCCCACTACTTCCCACCTCAAATTAACCCCTCACCTCCTGCCCACTACTTCCCACCTCAAATTAACCCCTCACCTCCTGCCCACTACTTCCCACCTCACATTAACCCCTCACCTCCTGCCCACTACTTCCCACCTCAAATTAACCCCTCACCTCTTGCCAACTACTTCCGACCTCGCATCAACCCCCTCACCTCTTGCCCACTACATCTGCCTCACCTTAGCCCCCCTCACCACTTGCACACTACTTCCCACCTAACATCAACCCCCCTCACCTCTTGCCCACTATTTCCTGCCTTACCTCTTGCCCACTACATCTGCCTCACAGCCCCCCTCACCACTTGCACACTACTTCCCACCTAACATCAACCCCCTCACCTCTTGCCCACTACTTACGACCTCCCCTAAGCCCCCCCCCCCCCCTTTTATGCCTCACTCCTCCTCATCTCTTTCCAGATACATTTCCTGTAGTAAAATTGTAACACAGGGCTTTTATCACCATTATGAGCAATAGGGCTCATATATAGAAGATAAAGCATATTTATTAATACAAATTCTGAACATGTAACTTAAAGCAGGGGTGCTCTAAAAGCGATTTGAAAACTGGTCACTGGCCACAATAAATAGATTTTTCCCCCAATAGCATAAAAAAAGATTTGCTACACCAAACAGGGTGTTTGTAGGACTTTCCACCACACCACCCCATTACCGCATTCATATGTAACAATCCCCACATGTCACTAATACACATGCCGATTGCCTTACCTCCAAATATATGGGTTCCATATTGATTGCCCATCCCCCAACAATCCCAAATCGTAACTGTATTCCCAATACTCAACCCATCAAAAAGCCTACCAATGCAAAAACAAGAATAAAAATCCACCTAAATATGCTGGATGGAGGGAAGAGGGGTCACTTATACACCCTGTATCAAGATATATCCAGCCAGGCTTGTTTTTTTATTTTAATGAAAGGAAGAGGACATCTCGTGTGACAGGCTCTGTCACCCCTCATTGACTAAACCTTTAACCCCAGGATTTTATTCCTACCAGGGGAAGAAAACCACAAGCTTTGCAGGAGTTTTATTCAGTTCGGGTACATAAGTGACCCCTGCCCTCATCAGCTAAAGTGTTTACGGTATATGGATTTTTAATATTACACAATTTTGCGATAGTGCTCCTTTAAAAACAGAAACAATGCTTGTCTTGTTATAGTGTCAGAGATTTCACTCGGGGGTAGGGTTTCACTTGCCAATGTCCCCACATTCCTCCAAGCCACTGCTGCCACCTTTATTTGGCAATGGCCCCCTCATATATCCCTTTCCTTGCAACCTCTCATCCTATCCGAGCCTCTATTTACCTTGGCAATTTTCCTACTTTTCCCACAGAAGGTCATAGGGCACATCAGGTTCCCCCAGGCCACAAGCTGAGCATATGTGACATAAAGGGATATTCTAAGCAAATGGTTATGTTAGCTGCTTCCTGCTTGCCCCATGCTGGCTGTCAGGGGTGGCATCTTTTATTCACCAGCACTTTGGATTCCCTGACAAACCCTGCTCAACTTGCTTTTTACTGCCTACTCCTCATTCACAGTCCCCAAAATTCACTTTGGAGGGGAGTGATACACTAAAGAATGCATGTATAAGTCATTCTCTGCTGCTGAGGAGACCCAGCAGAGAAGAGGAAGTTCACTAACTCTTATTAAAAATAAATATAAAGCAGACTGAATAAAATATGCAGTCCCTCACATTCAGCATGGAGAGAGCAGAAAATCAACCGATTTAACCCTTGCCCAGGAAGGTCCCTTAACCCGCTTTGGAAAGCCCCCTTCATTGCAATGAATGGAGTAGGCTTGTGGGGGCATAAACAAGGCTCCATGGATGCCTTCATGAGAGTCCGCTGGCGCTGGAAGACGGAATCGCAGCCTCCCCACCATTGGTCAGTATGAAGATGCTGGCACTGCATGGAGGAGCTGCTGGGGAACTGCAGGTGAGTATAGACTCACCTTACTTACAGGCATTCCTGTAATCTTCATGCATTGTAATTAAGGGCCTTGGGGCAGCAAGAAGATACCAAGTATAGGGGAAAGAGGAGTTTGGAGAACTCCTTTTCAATCACCACTAATCACCCGGCTGCAGCTGCTTGTTATAAATAAGGGCCTTAGATTGAAAGAACATAAGGGGTCTGATTTCTCAAGTACAATCTGCCAGAAATAGCCACATTGGTGCAAATTAGAGTAGGGCATATAAAATAATAAATAATTTATATTTATTTCTGCATGTTAAATGATTCGCTGTCGCCCACTCCCCCACCCCACCACGAGCAGCTTAAGTGGTGCAGCCAGCTCAGCGGTCAGGGCCGGCTCCAGGTTTGTGGCGGCCATTGGGCAGGAGAGTTTTAGTGGGGCCCAAAGTAGTGTGTCACACGATGTAACCTTTCAGCTCCGCTGCCACAAGTGGGTCATCTTCTGCTGCTGATCGCCCTCCAGTCCTTATCGCCTTCTTTATAGCCACCAATCATCCTCTAGTGCTTGTTGCATTCTCTACTGCCACCAAGCACCCTTCAGTACTTGCTCCGCTGCCACTAAAGACTCCATCATTGCTATCAGTTGTCACCTGGTTCTTGCCACCCTCTGAGCTTCCATCAATTGCCCTACATTCCATGCCACCTAATCCAATCACCCCCTGTTGCTGAGGCCAGCTATGAGCAGGTCTGCACATAACACCTGGCATTCGGTGGTCCACTGTAAGAAAAAAACAAGGCCAAGTGTGAGCCTGAGTGGGGCCCGTGAAGATGCCAGGGGCCCTGGCAATTGCCCAGGTTTGCCCTGTGCCGACGCCGGCCCTGTAAGTGGTGGCACGTTTTTTTTCTAAAAATGTGTTTCCTCACCTCCGAAGCTACACCTTACGGCAGATTTGAGATCGCTGATTGGCTGATCTCAAGTCTGCCACGTCGAAGAGGTGTAGCTGGCTGCCTGCATTGCCAGCTTTTAGCTCGTACATGCACTCAGAAAAGCTGGACGAGGAAGCAGGGCTGTGGAGTCGGTAAGCCACTGGTCCGACTCTGACTCCGACTCCGACTCCTGTATTTTATCAGGGGCCGACTCCGACTCCGACTCCGACTCCAACTCCGACTCCGACTCCTCCATAAAAAGCGAATTAATACCAACAAATTTACTGTATTAAATATTAACACTTTTTTATTCTGTTTACTAGTCAGCAGAAAAAGAAAGGCAAACAAATAAACAAATGAAAGTCCCCTGCGCAGAGGGAGACATCAAAATATCAAACGTAATACAACTAGAATGCGTACAATTGTCCCCAGGGGGACGGCCAACAGGGCCAACAATTATCATAAAATTTTGAAAACAAAAAGGAGAGAGAAAAGGAAAGGGAGAGGTGACGTTTACCCTAAAAGAAACAACAAGAAACCAGAAGGAGAAGAGAAAGAAGGGCAGGGGGTGGAGAGGGTAGAGTATGGGAAGTAGGCAAGCAATAGGGAAAGTTATGTATGCATGATGAACATTGGCTTTTTACTGCCATCATATAAGCAATCAGAACACTTGAATAAGATCACAATTTTTTTTAGAATACAATTTCTGAACAAGTAAACTTTATGCCATTAACAAGAGTAAATTAACAATTTGTTCTAAGAAAAAGTATTGCCTCCATAAGATCCTCCTTCATTGATGCCCGCAAATCTGATCTTATAATTTTTAGTGCTGAAAACAACCTCTCCACACTCACTTGGGTTGGAGGAAGAGCAGAAACCACTCGGGCAACGTCTTTGACAGTTTCAGGATACATGTTGATTGCTTGCTGCACTGTTATTTTTGATGAACGGTCAAATTTCTCCAACTCTTTTAATGCACAAGCAAAATTCTGCCGAAATCTACTAGCGGTGTCTTCTGATGGGTGAGACTCTTTTTCTATTCGTGAACGCTTTGCACGTTCCTTGTGATCCAAGTATTTCTCGAAGTCTAATTCTTCATCTGTTGAGGAAGATGAAGATGCAGCAGCAGGACCAAATTGTTCTTGTTCCTGACAGTTCTGCATGGTATTCATCCTTAAAGCGATTTCAAACAGCGATTCTTTCCCTTTTTTTAGCTGTTGGTCGTTTAAAAGAATACGATGCATTGGATCCACGTAAACGGCTGCTAAAAGAATGTTGTTTTCTAATAGCAGTTCCTCTCTTTCTTTCATTGATGTGGCAATGCCACTTGCAATGATCCCTCCTTTTTGTGACAGACGAAAAATCAGGTTTTTCCACTCCTTAAGGAAAATACCTGGAGTTAAGTCCTCTGCTTGGAGTTTTTTAGTCACTTGGAATGGGTGTTCTAACAGTTCTTCTAGTTCTTTTATCTGCCTCCATTGCGTTTCAGTTAGCGTCAATTGAGGGTTAGCCATGTCTATGAGATACGATTTCAGTTCAACCAATCGCTGAATCATTAGGTAGGTACTTCCCCATCTTGTGGCTTGATCAATAATTGCCCCTTTTCCAGCACGTCTTTTCAAAATTGAGTCAACCTTAGGGGTTCTGGCAGCAGTGGCCAATTTTCTCACCTTGCCAATCAGTGTAGCAGCATGTCCTTGTTGCAGACTGTCTCTTATAGCCAGCTGGAGCGTATGCACAACACAGCGCATGTGATGAATATGAGAACGTACTGACGCAGCTTCAACAAGAGCATCTAAACTGTCATGTTCCTGTTCATCTGAAGCAACTTCAGCTTGCACCTCAGTTTCAAAATGGTGTTCCTCCATTTCAAACATTTCAGTTTCTCTGAACCCAGGATTTTCTTCTTCGAGCTGCTGTTCAGCTTCATTATTCTCATTCATTAGCCTAATAGTACTTATCATATTTGAAGCATTATCAGTTACAACTGAAAGAACTTGCTCTTTCTTGAGTTCATATTCTTGCAGAACATTTTCCACCAAGACCTGGAGAAACTCGCTAGAGTGATGAGCTTTGGTGTCTTTTACTGCCAATGTCTTGGTAATGGTAACTATCTCATTTTTCTCACAAACAAATCGCACATTGATGGCAAAATAGTTCACTCTGTGACGTGTGCAGGCGTCCATTTTTAGAAATACAAAGCGTCCCTTGAGTGATTCTTTAAGTTCTTTCTTTTGTTTAACAGCTTCTTCAATTACTAGTTTTCTAATACTCTCTCTCTCCAGAGAAACACCAAGCTTGCGGGCCATTTCTCCATTCAGACCCATAAAAGCTGGTCGTGAAAATAATGATATAGGCACAGCATCCTTTACAACAAGCTCTATGATCTGTTTTTTAAATGTTTCTACTGTCATTGTCACAGTAACTTTGTCACTGACAAAATATCTTCCAAGTGTTGTCTGTGAGGTTCTCTGCTCATTTGCTTGGCTGGAAGTGCTGCTGGCCACTGGTTCATTGCTTTTCATGTCTTTCTCTGACACTGTTTTGTATACTTCTGGATGAAAGCGCTGTAAATGTCTCTTTAAATTGGAAGCTCTCGTAGGAGCATTTTTGTCAGTGCCTGAAAATGCACTGATCTTGACTTCGCAGCATTTGTTTTCATCTGGATCATTTGTCATACATTGACAGACAAAATGTTTTCCATCTTGCGTTAAGGTGAAATATTCAAATACAGCTGATTTAACTGGAAGCTTCTTTGACATTTTCAGTTTTTTTATTTGTGCGTCCACAAACCAACTGACAATTGTTTTTGCTAAAAACAATTGCACAAATTAAAATTATGTATATATAAATCTCCCCCATAGTGTTTTTCCTCATGTATTTACTCTAATTTAAGCAAAGTTTGTTAAAAGGTGAAAGAAAGCTGAACAATTTTCATCAGAATAAGTTGGAGAAAGAGTTTACATTACCTTCAGCATAGAGTCATCAAAATCTGAGATTTCCCTGGTCTGGGAGATACCAAGTGTGAGGGGGAGCTGACTTTTTAATGGTATGAACCAAACTAAGACTTAGTTGTAAATGTCTATTCTTCTACATAAGGGCATCGGCTGCTTTTAAGGGTTAATTTCAGCCTGACACACAAACAACCTGCTGCAGCCATAGCACTGTGAAGGAACAGACAGTCTCCTCAGAGAGAAAACATTACAGTGAGGTCAGAGTTTATCTTTTACTACCAAACTTCTTAGGGCTCCTCGAACACTGCATATCTTCATATTACATTGCTGCTCATACACAATAATCCAGCATTCAGGAAGAAAGTACCACACATTTCCCTTTTGTTTACAGACTACCCCCACACAATGGATTCTTCTTTTTTATAGTTTTGATTTAATGATTAAGGACCTTAGATTGATGAATAACATTTTTAAAATTCATATGAAAGTTTAATTATGAAATTTTTAAAGCTGGAGTCGGAGTCGGTACAATTTTTCCGACTCCGACTCCGACTCCGACTCCACCTAAAACTAGCTCCGACTCCGACTCCGACTCCACGACTCCGACTCCGACTCCACAGCCCTGCGAGGAAGTGCACACAGCTACACAGGACCCAGGGATGCGGCACTGGCAATTGCAGCGTTGCAGGAGCCGTCCAGAAAGGTGTATGTACCAGCAACCCCGGGGGGAGGGGAGTTCACACAGCGGGCATGCTACTATAGGATGCCACAGTGGCAGACTAGCAGCCGGCCCCGTGGAGTTTTGCTCCACTTCCAGAATAACCTCTGAGACAAACGGAACCCATGGGAGGGGTACCTGGCACATCTCTTCCACAATAACCCATATAGTATGATGGCAAAATATTCCACAACAATGGAGCAAAGAAGAAAACAGCCACAGCAGAGTAGACACACACAACTAACAGACACCCAGCGACACATCAAATCCGTGTGCTGGGAAACAAACAAATGTAGCTATCCTAGAGGGTGAGCCAGTCACTGTTCATGGAAAACACAGAATCATAGAGGGAGGCACTCAAGAAATTTATCAAAAATAAATAAAATTTAAATTTTTATTTAAAATTAAATAAATTTTATTCCATATCACTAAATTAATCACTACACAATTAAAATCCCTTAAAAACACATAATGAGACAATACATATAAGACAAACCAACATGGAAGTGTGTAGGCGATGGGGAGAGCACTGGCATGCACAAATATCAATCAGCATCTATATATAAAACACATAAACACAAGTGATCTAATCAGTGCAAATAATGTGCAAATCCTACCTATGATCCGGATTCTATAAAGTGCAACCAATCAATAGATACAAATACAATGTATGATCACAAACAGAGCCTACATGATTACCCAATACCTAAATACCCCTATAAGAAATATAAACGACCACAAAATACCTCACCAATATAGATGCTAGTATCAATCAACCATTAAATACCAAATACAGCGCAAAAATACATCCAACCAAAATATACTCAAGGTATCACAGGTATGCCAGTAAAGGGTCTCCCCACCGCCTACAGCACCAGGAGCCATGCGTTCCTGATGAAGTGTATCCCCCACGTCATCAGTCACTGTTCCTGGTTCTTCACTCTAATAAAATGGTGCAAGAACAGAATATCTGTAAGATAAGAGGAAACACCTCACAATGGATGGGATCAGATTATACTATACACACACATCAGAGCACCCACTTAAACCGGACCAACAGGCAGAGTTGGAAAAGAAAACTCCCCAAAACTCACTTGTTTTTATATTTTTTAAATATTAGACAAAGGCTTTAGTCAAAAAAGAAACACAGGCCATTTTGGGGAACTGGGCTGGGGATAGAAGGTGACGACATAAATGTCCTATCTGGGTATAGGTGCACTTTAATTTTCCTTGCATTGATGGAGAACCTGAAGCCAAGTCTACAGAGCTCAACTTCAGCCACTGTAGAGAGGATATTTTCCCACTCTTAACTGGGCTTAATGATAGTGGGGGGGTTATTTACACTATGCTTAAATTGACTGTCCAGTCCCCCATCCCTTCTAACTCTCTCTACCAGTGGTGCACAGTAAACATGAGCTGACCGCTGCTGTCTCAGCTTCCACTTGGCTGTGCTTTGCAGGGATGATGAGAGACTATAGAATCATCCAATAACAGCCACAGGACGCTTCACCAGCTGTGACTGGGCAATGGCACAGTCCCTCATCAAGGCCAGCAACTGGCAGCCAGACAGAAGCCCCCGCTGCCTGAGGGACATATTCTTCATGCTTCCACTAGGAGCAGTCAGTTTACACACACACTCTGCAGCATCCCGTTCTGTCTTGAACACTTGCAGGCAAAAATCTCGGGTCCAAAGCGTGCCTGCATAATGGGAGCAAAAAAGTGCCAGGGGATTCACACTGTGTGGCATGCCAAAATCAGGATAATCCACAGGGAACATTCAAGAGGACTGAATCATTCAGATGAGTTTTAGTACTCTTTCGTACTGTAGATCTGCTCACCCCTCATTAGTAGACATGAAAATATGAAATTATTAGCCACACATTTAGAAGCTCATCTAATGTTTAATTTGCATTTGCAAACTAGGATTTCCCGTTGGTGGAGGGGGACACTTTCCCAGCCATTCATATGGGCTAGGGTGGGTGAATGGCACAATTTAAAGGGATATTTCCAAGCCCATGTAAACAGCTGTATTGCTGATCATTAAAATGTATGGTATACAGCACTGATTGGACAAGAGCCTGCGCAGGTGCCATTGGATTGGTGGTCAGATAAGATGTACAGGGGATCCGAGGAGTTTCAAACACTGAGGCATCCCAAATCTAGATGCCCCTGGGACAAGGAACAAAAAGTGGATGGTCAAAATTCCAGGTATTGTTCCACTTTAAAGGAATATTAATACTAAGCCTTCCAGCCAGACATTCCCTGCTGGGCGACTGTGCTGGCTTCTTGAGGACTGATCAGTGGTGCATAGAAAGGAGCGGTCTGCACATCTGCAGTGCTCACAGCCAATCAGATGTCATCATGTTACTATGAGGATATATTAGCATGATGCTATTGGTTGCTATAAGCAACATGCCCCTCCAGATTCGCTCATCATATGCTGAAGACAGAGCATGCTGGGACCTGTGGTGCCCCTTAAGTATAAAATCTCCCAACAAGCACAGGGCTGCACTGCAGGTGCAGTGAGAGCTGTCAGTGAACGGCTCGCTGACAGGAAGAGGAAGTCACCCGCAAGGTAGCGTTGCAGACCCCACCCATATGCGCGCCCTCAGCAAGCCCCTACCTGGCCCTCCTTCCCGGCTACTCCAGGTTCCTCATCCCCAGGACTCCAGGCCATGAACGGATCCGCGCCGGAAGTGACGACATGCGCTGCGGTCATGTGGCTTGTCAGGACCACGGGATGTAAACATCCGCCGCTCTTTCAATAAAACTTTATTGACAAAGCGGTACACGCGCAAGTAGTAGTATCTGTGTAGTGCAAGCTGCTAGCAGAGATAGTGCCATGTACTGCTTTATAACACTCTGTTACACTGTCACCATACCATACAGGGAATATACATTTATCACATATCATCTCTGCCAAAAACTTCTGTGACCGGGAGGAGGGACACCTCAAGAAACCATTCAGCAGCAGCTATTTTCCTGTGCTATAACATGCATATGTTATACATATTTTTAAAGAGGAAAAACACATAGGAATTAAACTTTCCCATGTGGTGTGCCTCCGTGTGGCAGCATCCCGAATTGGGATGTCCCACTGTGTGTATCCCCCCAGGTCGCCCCATACACTCACCTTCCTTCCACATACCTCCCAACTTCTGAAAATATGAAAGCAGGACAAGCCACGCCCCCAACCACACCCCCTGGCATGCCCGCGACCACACCCCATCACGCCCTCCAGCAAGGCCCTAGGCACACCGCCACGGCATAGGGTGTCCCGGGACATTTGTTAACGGTCCGGGACCGCGGGATTTTGTGCAATAATCAATCCCGGGAAAATCGGGACAGTTGGGAGGCATGCTTCAACTCCTGCTGCGCAGACTGTGCGCCAGTTGGCTGAGTGCCACCGCCCCCCCCCCCCCCCCGCTCACCTTGCAGCCGTGGAGTGCCCTTTCAGAAAATCCGGCCATGCGTACGGCTAGAGGTGAGCGCGGAGGCTGCTGCAGGGCAGAGATGTGTTGACAGCTCGGGAGAAGGTGAGTGGATATGGGGGGGTTTCGCACTGTGGGGCATCCCAATTCCCAGTGACAGGAACTCGGATGGCCCAGGAGTATTTTAGACTCCAGGACCTCTGTAGTTCCTCTTTAAAGTGATATTAAAGACAAAGGTAATAATTGTTACACCATTGCATCAGGCTACACTTGGCAATATCCTAAACTGTTTTCTGTTTTTCAATTGAAGAAGAAATGGCCAAGATTTAAAGGTTTACAGGTTCGCTTATGATTTTTCTTCTGAAGCAAGTGGGCGTTGCTCTAGGCACTGTGATACAGCATAATAATCAGCATAATGGGCGGGGTCAGAATTCACTACACCCTTGCTGTGCTCCTTCCTTCTCTCCCTGCTGCTAGGCACAGGGACTGATTAAGTGTGGTGGAGGCCCCAGATACAGTATTTTTTTCTTTAAAATAATAGTTCAGCCAAGTAACTAATCAGTGGTTTTTCTGGCACCCATCTACTTACTGGAACATCAGATGGGTGTGTGCTGCTCGGGAACTTCTGCTTTGCCATTCTTGGGGGGGGGGGGGGGTGTAGTCACCCCCAGCTGGCCCAGCAGAAAACAGTTCCCCTGCATTGTGCTGTGCATTGCTAATGTTGCTAGGGGAAATTATTTATTTTATAACACAGAATTGCAAACAAATTGAAAATAATTCATTTTAGCACGTTGAAACTTAAAAAAATGCTGTCGAAAGTGGAATTACTTTTTAATTTCTGGAGTGAATTTACTTGTGTTCATCAACAGGTGGGTACAGAGCAGCAGCATTGTTCTGGCATGTGCTGCCCAAGTGGACGCTGGTGGCCAATCGTTGCTCTGGATTTCGCACAGAGGACTGATGGAAAGGTAATATTTACAGGCATTCGGAGGGGTTATGTGCTGGGAGGCTTCAGGGTTATGGATGCCCCCCCAGTCTGACATATAGAGTCAGAGACCAACACCCGCGCTGCACGTGTTGTAGTCCACTTTCAACTGAATTTTTTAAAGTGTATATTTTGTGTGGCAAAATTATGTCTTAAAGGACTCGCTTCTCTCTTTTTGGTGTACAATGTCAATAGCAACAGATTGCAGGTAGTGAGAAATTTTTCCATAAAACACATTTTCTAAGATGTGAAAAAATAGTTAATTTCATTGTCCACCAGGCTCATTAGCACCTCTATGGCCATTGGTGGTGCAGATAATGGCCAATGAACTGTGCATGGGACCCAAAGTAAAAAAAAAAGATACTACACTACAAAATATTTTATTACTTTGAACTTATACTTACCTTTTCCTGTCCTGTGTCCAGCGCAGCATCAGTTAAATAAAAAATTTACACAGAAGGGATACACAGGTTCCCCTCGTTATCCCGACTTCAGGTTGCGGCTTCGGGCATCAGTCAAGATCAACCGGCGTGACCGGCGTGGGACGCAAAAAGCCACAGCGAACCTTGAGGATGATGCCATGCAGAGCTGATGAGAAGAAAGAATACGGGGACCACTGAGTAGTTAGAAATCCAAAAAAATTGGGGCATCACAGGTGCGGAAGAGCATGGTGCCCATGGGTTTCTCTGAATCAAAGTTATCAAATCAAAGCAGGAGTGAGATGTCAGAGGCCAGGGGTGAGCGGAATCCCTGGAAATTCCTGCAAAAATCACAGTTAAACATACTGTATTTTCCACTCCATAAGACACACCTGGGGGAAGCCATGGCCTAGTGGTAAAGGAATTGGCTTGTGACTGAAAGGTTGCAGTTTTGATTCCCGGCAGGGACATTAGTGGGGTGTCCTTGAGCAAGGCACCTCACCCCAGAAATGCTGCCGGGGGGCCATGGATAGGGCAGCCCAGTGCTCCTTGTGTGTACTCACTGCCCCCTAGTGTGTTCACTGGTTTGTAGTTTATCTCACTGCATTAATAGTAAAAATGTGTGCACAAGCATACATTGGTCATATATGCACATTATCATAAGACGCACTTACAGTAGGATTTAGAGGAGTAAAATAAAAAATAAAAAATTTCACCAAATAGTGTGCTAAAATACCCCCTCCCAAGAACCTAATAACAGGAAGTGACAGAATGCCCCCCACCCCCTATAAGAGGCAGCGCGTTAGAATCCCCACAGACACTGCCTGTCGACAGGGGAGGTTGTACGAATACATTTGAAGGTGGTCATGAACAAACAGAATGAAAAGAAGGGATACATTTTGAAGACCTGCAATAGCATCTACAGCACACTGCAACAAATGGAGGAGAGGCACATGAGACGTGTTTCAGATGGGCAACTTGCTGCATTATTATTGCCACTGCCTGAACTGTCCCTTTAAAGTCTTTACAGGGATGGCAGTGTTGATGTATTTCAAGTTAAAAGCGGACCTTCACTCTGAATAAGAGTCTCTTGTATATGTTTCCCACACCCTGTACATACCGATTGCTCACATTAAAAATCATCCTACCTGCATCTACTGCATGTTATGAGCCATACAAGATCCAAGATGGCGGCTCATGGGACATCAGGCAGCCTGCAAACAGGAAGTGCCTTCTGACTGTGTTGCTCTGCATTCTGGGATTGCTGACCTTTTCCTGACCCCATCTCTGCTCTGTCTGAGCAAAGCACAGCTATAACCCGCCCCCTGTTCTTTATCCCACTCTCCTCTCCTCAGTAAGTGTGATGCTTCTGAGTCAAGATGGCGGCCCCTGTATCCTGGAGTCCTGAACAGAGTTGCAGCCCAGTGGGGAAAGAATAATAAGTGACTAAAAACTTAAAATATATAAATTTTATATGCTGGGAAATCGTTTTTTAGGGGTTTGGGCTTTTCAATAAATCATGGTGAAGGTCCGGTTTAAAGTGGACCAACACCCACGGGTGATCGGTCCGGGAATCTATAAGATTCCCGGGCCGATCACCCCCCACCCCGCGGGACATCCGAGATCGGGATGTCCCGCGGGGTGAAACCCCCCCAAACACCCCAAACTCCTTACCTTATCTTCGGCGGCGGCCAGCCGCCGCCGCCTCCCTCGCGCTCCTGTAGGCGTGCTCGCGCCCGCGCCGGCCGTCTGCGAATGGCCGGCGGGGGCGCGCGCGCGCCGAAAGTGACGCGAGGGAGGCGGCGGCGGCGGCGGCTGCCGCTTAGACGTTCCTGATCCTCGCTTGTACGTCGGCGCTGGGAGCGGGGAGAGGTGAGTTTTTCGGGGGGTTAGGGGGGTTTCACACAGCGGGGCACCCCGATCGGGGGTGCCCCACCGAAGTGGACCAAGACCCAGGATAGTCAAAATCCTGGGTGTTGGTCCACTTTAACAACTTCCAACAGACGTCAGACATGGTCGTTACAATCAAGCAAAGGCTTTTTGGTTACATTCTCTGCTGTTAATAATAATGCTATTACATATATATGTGTGTATATATATATATATCTCAAGAGTAAAAATGAATAAATGGCACATCCAATTTATGTTGATTTGAATGATGAATCCTTTACAAAATGTATGATACAGTAATGATAAACCTCTTCTCACACGATGTGTGCAAGCTATTTACTAATTAAAAACATGACAAAAGCACACTGACCTTGTTCTGGTGCATTTTACATTTGTAGAAGAATAAACCACCTCCTGCAGTTCTGCCACTTTGCTGGAACATTAGAGCTGGAAATCTGGTTGATTGTTTACAGGGATTACCAGGAATACTTATTACCTGTCTAGGCTTTCTCTTTCATGTTGCCATGGGAACCAGTCAGTCCATGCACACTGCGAAAGTTCAGGATATAATGCAGGTTATCACTCCGATTATGAAAGAGGTGGGGTTTTTTTTTGGTGTGGCTGCTGTACTGAAGTGATCAGTGAGCACTGTTGATGGTTTCATACTTCAACTATAAAAACACAATTTATAAATGCACAAAAGTGTAAGTTACAAAGCTAAGACTAAGATCCAGCCCAATTTTCCTATTTTTTAGCCCAGCTCCAAGACTTTATTTATGCAGGACTACCGATTTTCACAATGAGAGATGCTTGTATTCCTACCCCTTCTACATCAGACTGTGTCTGCAGGGGAAATACCTTTCCTTTCCTCTGCTTCTCTGCATGAGTTTGATACTGACATGCTCAGCAATAAAAAAAAAGAAAAGCAATTGCTCGGGAGAGAGTGAAGAGGTGTAGTACTGTATACAGAGATGTAAAGGAACGTGGAACTCCTCCTCTTTCACAGTGTGAATGGAACATCCCAAATTTCTCACACAGATGCAGGAAGCTGCAGCATGACTGTATAACAGGAGAAAAGAAAAAGAGCAGCCTGTCCTGATCCCAGAAAAGCATGCCCTCTATTGATGGAGGTTGGGCTCCCACAATGAAGCCCCAGAAGTAACAGGTAAGTTTCTATTGTTGGGCTTAGGGATGGGTCTAGGTCCACTTATTATGTGTGTAAGGGAGGCGTGTCTGTAATGTGGTGCCACTTCGTTCAATCTGGCACCCCAACCCGCTAAGCTTTGTTCCTACCTTTCTCTCCTTTTGTATCTTAAACTCAAAGCATCCACTTTGAACTTTGTCTCTTCGAGGCTGCATGTATATTTACTATATGTTTAAACCTGTCTGTAATTACTACATTGTAAAGCGTTATAATTAATAATGTGGCATCAGCTGATTTTCTGACGACAATGACTGGGAATAGCTTGTCTCTAATTTTTATAAGCACACGTTAATTATGTAATTGCTAAACTATTAGCCTTCGGAGTATGTTGTTCTATGAGCTTACTCTCTTACAGGAGACAGGAGAAGACAATGGAGTGGCCACTGAGGTGAAGGCCCTATCTCTAGGGGTTACCTCCTTTATCCCCTGAAGCTTTCTACCATAACAGAGGAAGATTTCTATGATTCCAGACAGACACTCATTCAGAAGGCTCGGTCTTGTAGCAAGTGACCCATGGTGCCAAATGACCCCCTAGTTACTGAGGAAGCAGATGGTGGGATGAGAGGCTCCCCAGAGACCAAAAATTGTGTTAGGTCTGCTTCAAAGAAAATGCAGCAACTAATCTCTTTCTCCCTGGGGGAAATAGACCCTCACAGCACTGACATGAACAGTGGCAACCAGCTGTCAGGTGGGGTCCTTTGCGGCATTAGATATGACATGAGATTACAAAATTCTCCTACCCACCTTGCCACAGCCAACTAAAAACTATTACCATCAGGCATTCCGGCATAATCTTATAGCTTCCCTCCTGCTAATCCCCAGCAACAAAAATAATTTGTCACCCTGAGGCTCTGGAAACTTGCTGATCTTAACAATAAAGTGCTTGATCATCACTCATATCTGCAGTATATCTCAAAGTGATATTTCAGGCAAAGCCAATTGTTAGACCATTGCGTTGGGCTACATTTCGCACTGTCCTGAACTGTTTTCCATCTTTCAAATTGAAGAAGAAATGACCACAATATCAAGGATTACAGTTTTATATTACGATTTTCTCTCCTCTTGATCTTCTGAAGCATGTGGGCATGGCCCTTGGAACTATGATGCTACATAATAGTCAGCATAATGTTGGCACTGGGAGAAGGAGTGCATGCTGGGAGGAGGCTGGGCAGGGAGGAGGGGTTAGTTGGGCTTCAATGCGATTGCACCCTTTTAATACAGGGTGGTATGGTCTGGACTAGCTCCTCATGCTAGTATTGGTGGTCCACATATGCAGGGTGGTGCTGGAGGGTCAGATGAGGAAGTGTATTTCCTAATTCACAGTGCAGAGCCAAGAGGAGGCACAACACTGGAGGAACGCTTGGCAAAAATCCCTTTAGCCATATTATGTGCCACGAAAAAATGGTGGCTATTACTACTGACTCTCTGGAAAAAAATCAAAATATACTCTAGCCCCGGAGCGGGGGTTTTTCCAATCTCTACAAAGGAGCTTCTTCAAATTCATTTGGGGCAAGGGGAAACCCAGAATTGGGAGGGCCACACTCATCAGATCTAAATCGAGAGGGGGGCTGGGGGTCCCAGACCTTAGGACTTACCATGCTGCCTCGGTATTGGTGCGTCTTTCGGGCTGGTTCCATCACAGGGACAATAAGGGCTGGGTGGCTATCGAGAGGGCCATTTCCCCACTCAGTCTGGTGGCCTTGCCCTGGGTGACTCCTCTGGACAGGCCTGGGCCCCGGGAACTACCTTACTTGGCGGGCCCGCTGTTGAAAGTTTGGGACGGATTTCTGAGGCGGGGGAAGCTCTCGCGTAGACCGGGACCCCTTACTCCGTTGTTTGACAATCCAGCCTTCCCCCCGGGGTTGAACTCTGGGTCCTTTCTTGTATGGGAGGCCTCGCAGGATACCAGGTTGGTGGATATGGTGTCTGAGGCGGGTCTTCCCTCCCTTTCCGACCTAGAGGTTCGGGGTGGGCTTAGGAACATTTCCTGGTTTCTATATGCTCAGTTAGTCGCCTTTATCAAATCCCTCTTGCCAGCCTCGAACCTCTCCTGCTCGTTGACGCCCCTGGAGAGTGTCCTTAGTGACCCATCCCCCCCCACACATGTAATCTCTGCCCTATATAAGATCCTCCAAAACGAGGAAGAGGGAGAGGGGATGCCACGGTTCTGCGGGAGATGGGAAGAAGATTTGGGACAGGTGTTTGAGGCCAGGGACTGGGAGAAATCCTTTGCGCTCACCCACAAACTGTCCGTGGCATCGAGAGCCCAGGAACGGAACTACAAGATATTGGCAAGATGGTATAGGTGCCCATCGGATCTTGTGAAATTTGGAGGAGTGGACACTGGGGATTGCTGGAGGTGCACAGCGGCCCCTGGGACCATGTTACATATTTGGTGGGAGTGTCCATTGGTGCGGGTTTTTTGGGAGAGGGTATTAGGAATGTACGAGCATCTGACGCTCGAAAAGCTCCCTCGCACACCACGGGTCGCCCTTTTGTCCATGCTCCCAGGGTCAGTGTCAACTAACAAGAAGGGGTTGCTGAGGCATTTACTCACGGCCGCCAGATCGGTGATCCCCAGACATTGGCGCACCACTGCTGTTCCATCCATGCTGGAGTGGTATAGAGAGGTTGAGATCATTAAGAGGATGGAGGAGTTGGCGCTGGAGGGGGTGGAGGGGGGTACCCGGCGGTTCCTTCAGACTTGGAGTCTCTGGGAGGTCTCTCGAGGCTCCCCTGACTTCCGGGCGTTACTGGAGCGGGAGTGAGCTCAGGGAGGGACCGGATAGAAGGTGGTTTGGTTGGGGGGCTGGTCCCGTTGGGGCCCCCGGGGGGGGGGACGAAGCGTGGACACGATCATCCATCCTCTGTTTCCCTTTGTATGTCTGTTTTGTCCTTTTCCCTCTTGTCCCTTTTCCTTCTCTTCTCTCCTTCCCTGGATTTCCTTCTTTTCGCTCTTTGTCTCTATATCTCCCCCTTTTCCTCTTTATATAACCCCTTTAACTTTCGGGGTCCCCCGCCATTTTTTTCTCTTCCTTTTTTATTATCTCTTTTCTTTTGCTCTCTATTAGATTTCGTTCCAGGCTATCAGCCCAGGCATACATATTTGTTAATATTGACATTGTCAGCTACTTCACTTATTTCACTACTTATTGCGGTTTGATAACTGTTTTGCAATGTCTTTGAAATGAAAATCTCTATAAAACTATTTGGAAAGGAAAAATCCCTTTAACCTGATCTTCTAGATTGTTGTAACATTGTAACATTAATACTTTAGTGCCAGACCTGAAATGACAATTCTGCATAAAAATGTAAAAAATCTAAAAAGTTTTCAAAAATGACTCTAGGCCAGGAGAGGTCACACAATTATTTGAGAGAAAAAAAAAATGAAACACAAAAAACCCAGTTTAAACAGAAGAAAATGAACTTCCGTTAAAATGTATGGGAAAGCGACACTATACACTGAGCCGCCTGTAATGCTGAATCGTACGCTACATGACGCCATTAGAGTCGCTCACCAGAATCGCCTTCATAAATGTGGTTTTGTGTACAGCGCCCAGGGTTCACCAGACGCTGCCTGCCGCTATGAGGCACTACCTGGCGCTATCCCTTGATGAATAAACCCCTGTGTTGTTAGAATTGAAGCCTTATGGCTGAGCCAGGGTTTATACTCCAAAGGGGTAGAGCAAGGAGCTTTGGAAATATAATTCGGGCTGTTGGAAACAGTGGTGTGTCTGCAACAATGCAGAGTGTGCAGCAGATAGGAAGCCACTGTACACTGTGATCCAGCTGCTGCAGAACCAGTACCAGCTCCATTCAGTTATGCCAGATATTGTGACCTCACAGCAGCTAGCGAGCTGAATGATGCAGAGTGGGCCACTGGTTGCATCACACTAGCTGGGGGTGTGGGCTGGCCTGGGCTGGCCAGTCACAAATGGCTGCCCTGGCTCTAGCTAAAGATATAGTGAAGTTGTGACCTGCCCATGCATCATTGGAATGAGGTTAGCTGAGCGGGTGCAGCGATTTGATGGGGTTTCACACAGTTGGGCACCCTAGTTTGGGATGCCATGGGTAGTAGAAATTGGACCGCCATATGGGCAATTCCCAGACAATTGCCTATGTCATGGACAGACATTGCCAGAATGCCCCTCTGTGTGGAACCCTCTGGGTTCGCTCATGCTCCCAAAGCACATGAGCAGACCGCGACTACATCCCCCACAAGCTGCATTAATATTGTATTTCGCTATACAAAATTTATATTTGATTAGGGCCCCCAGACACAATTTTGCATTGGGGCCCCAAAACTGATAAGCCCCTCCCTGAGTGGAAATTCAACCCAAGTGAATCCTAATTTGCCTAGTTCTCCCCTGGAATTAATAAGTGAATATATTTCTACTCTTTTATGAAATAGGACCATGGATGACTTGGTTGGGGTGTTTCCCCTCTTAACATTGATAAAAATAAATTGTTCAAATAGTGGCAGCGATGGAATCCATTCTGCCTCATATTAAAGTGGACCAAAACCCACTGCGATTAGTCCGGGAATCTTCCCTCCTCCCTGTGTGAAACCCCCCAGGTGACCCCATACATTTACCTTGTTTCCCGGTCCAACGGCGCATGCACAAGCCGTGGCCGCATCAGGTGCCTGGACTTGCGTTTTTGTCGGTGCCCCGGATTTGAACTTTGAACTTGCTTGGATTTGTCTTCCTTGTTGCCAGCCTGGAACTGAACTCTGACACTGCCTAAACTATTAACTCATTAACCTGAGTTGACCTGCTAGTTTCCTGTTTTAGTCCTCTTTTAATGCCTTGCCTCACTCGTAGGAGGAGCCATTGGATTCTCAGCAACCCACGCCAGCCAACCGGTCCCTGTTTCTTGGCAACAGCCCTCCTGTTACTCATGGTCGGGCTACCCTGTTTCCACCTTCCATCCTGACTCGAGGGATTAGAGGTGCCACCTCCACATTCAGAACTCCCCCAGGTACATGATAGAAAAAGTGCTCTTGCTCATCCGAAGGGGCCCTTTGGAGAAGGGGCATGTTTTACAGGTCAGTGGCTTACTAGTTCATTAAAATGTGGTTTGCTCCATCTCATCCGGAAAAGCTTGCCCCATCAGTTAGCTGGTAGCACTATAGTTCCATTAGCTCTCCACATCCACACAATTATTAAGCATAAAAATATTCTTAGTACTCACTGTAAAGGTTATTTCACAAAATCTGCAGTCAGGTCTTCTATGCCAACCCAGAATGAGGGATGTGTGTGTGTGTCACCCTGGTGATTGATGTACCCCACAGTCACGACTGCACCCATGCTGGGAAGCTGGTCAGAACCTTGGAGCCCTGCTATGACTTCTACCCTGTTCTGTGCTGAAGTCAATGGAGGAGAGGCACACTGGATGGGCATCAGATGAGCTGCTTGCTGCCATATTATTGCCATTGAGTCCCTTCAAAGTAATCCAAAACAAAAGTATTTTTTTCTGCCTCATCCCGACTTAGAAAGCCCCTTACCAGGCTGTTGATGTGCACCTTGCAGCATGTCCGCTCCCTCCAGCAGCCATTCAGAGCTGCCAGATGTGCAGAGCACGTAGACCATGGGATCTCAGCAAGGCTCCATGCATGCGCTGTGGGATTGCCTATGTAAGTTTACAGTGAACCATAAGTTATTACATACAGTGGTACCCCAAACTGCAATGCCCTAAGAACCCCCTAGAATTAGGGCCCTGGAGACTTTAGAGACAGTTACAAGGCTTTAGGTCTCCTTTAAAGAGAACCGGAAGGCTAATTGGCCAACCATGATATCTAGAAGGCTCCAGGGCCAAAAGATTCCCTATCCCCGTTGCATCTTAATTTCAGATGCCATGCCCTGGGCTTTCTGGTATACTAATATAAATCAAAATACATAGAGCAAAAGGTGAGAGCAGTAATATCACCTGCATCGTATACGGAACCAGCAGCTTTCCCTTAAACCGGACCAATAGCCTGGCACAGCTGAAAAAGAAAAGAAGTGGCCATTTTGCAGCTTCCTCTCCCAGCATCTCAGCCATGTTGCTGCCTGGATTCAACTGACATAACTGACAATGCCTATTAACAGGACGCCCAGCAGCACTTCCTGTTTGCAGGTGGCCTGCAAATGCATGAGCCGCCATATTGTTTCTAAACTGTACTACAGCAGGAGTTAGAAAATGGTAAGTCATTTTCACTGTTGGTTCGCTTTAAACCTGATGGCACTTTTTTGCACTTTTGCATCTGAGAGCATACTAGTTATAGTATATAGGATTTGGATACACACTTTTAATGGAGAGTATTTTACTTTTTGCACTGAGACAGACCTCCAGCGCCCCCTTGTGGTTTTAAATGTTTATGTCATGTAGTTGTTATTGTATAGTCTTAATGTTCATTGGGATTGTAAATATATGTAATTAGTCAATAAATTTGAATATTTTTTAGACCCTTAAAGTGGTGCAACTGTTTCATCCTTGGCACTTTTTAGAGGGTACTGTGGGTGTCCCTCTTTTCTTGCAGTGTATTAAACCTGATGGCCACATGAGTAACTGGAGTGATGGAATGCAGCATAAGCACGTGTAGGTACCTCTATCAGCCGCTTGATGGCGCCTCCCCCATAAGAATATGAAGGATATTGAGATGAGATGGATGCGATATTCAAGTGGATGCATCAAGTAAAAAGGGCTTGATTTTTAACAATATTATGCTATGAGCTTTTTATTTAGTTTTATGGACTTTGAAATCACTTGAGAGTGATCCATATAAATTGTTTAGAGATTAAATATGGAGATTTGATAAATAAGATCAAGATCCAAATGTCACTTTCCCATATGTTGCGCCTCTCTGCAGTGGCATCCAGAATTGGGATGCCCCACTGTGTGTACCCCCCCAGGTCCCCTGATTCACACACCTTCCTTCCGCTCCCATGGCGCAGACACCTGGCTGATTTGCCCCCATTCACCAGCTGCATCCCGCGTCCACCTTGCAGCTGTGGCGTGCCTGCACTACACATTCAGGAAGGCCAGGTGCAGGCGCGCGCATGCCTAGAGGTGATGGGGATGCTCCCAGAGAGTACAGACGTGGAGAGGGCTCCAGGAAAGGGTAAGTGTTCCAGGGGGTTTCACACAGTGACTGGAACTCGGGAGGGCCTCTTTAAAGTAGACCAAAACCCAGGATTTTGACTATCCTGGGTTTTGGTTCTTCACCCCGATGGGGGGTGTCCCGCTGTGTAAAACCCCCCAGATCACCATAGCCAACTCACCTCTTCCCTGTCCTATGGCGCATGCGGGTCTGCTCGGAGCCGATAACATCAAGCCTAAGGCAAGCAGATCTGAGCGTGCTGGCGGCCGCTTCCCCTGCTTCTCATTAACAGGGAGCGTGCTTGCACCAGCCATTCACAAATGCCTGGTGTGGGCACATGTCCTGCTAGAGGGATAGCATGTGCCGTTGGACCAAGAAGCAAGGTAAGTGTATGGGGTGACCTGGGGAATTTCACACAGCAGGGCATCCCGATTTTGGATGCCCTGGGGGCAGGGAATCGGTCAGGCCGATTGGTGTGGGTTTTGGTCCACTTTAAGTCTCAAGAGCAGAAGGTCTCTGGCATAGGCATTGCAAAAAAAAAAATGACCCTGACCCCAGAGTAAAGGGCAGCATCTTCTCAGGGGTTCTCCCTTCATATACTTGAGCTTTATACCCAAGTTTGTTCTCCTCTGAAATAGAATGAACAGAGAAAGAAAGGAAGTAGAGGCTATACATGCAGGAGAGGAACCAGGGTGAAGGAACATTGGGCGTAGTCTGCCCTCCAAGGAAGTGATTGGTCATCACATGGTTACTCATGCAGGCTGTTCACATTTTTGGACCACAGCTTTCTCATAAACGAATGGCAAAGGTTCTGTGACCAAAACTAGTGGTGGGTCTCCACTGGTCCCGTGTACATCAGCTGATCTATAGGTAAGTCCTAATGCCTGATGTGGATGCTGCTATGCACTTATCCTTCATTCCTCCTTTATCCAGAGCTTTCTTCTCCACTCCCTCACACCATGTATGGTCACTTACCTCATCACCTCCTAAGCCAGTTTGCCAAGCCCTTTTCCACTTTTAATGCAGGCTTGTTCTGTTTTAGTCTGCTTTTAGCACAGTAAAGGGACAATCCAGGCAATGGCAATAGTAAGCCTCTCCCACGTGCCACGCCTACATTTCCGGCAGCGCTCTGTAGATGTTGAGGTAGGGTTACAAAATGTGACCTCCATTCTACATTTTCCATGACTGTGCACAAATGCCCCTCAGCACTTCCAGTGTGGGTATACCCAGCAAGCCATAGTGGTCTCACTTGCCAGCATGCCGACGCTGGGAGCTCTGGTGGATGGAATTGGCTATGCGACCACATTTGGGGTGTAATCGTGGTAAAATGGAAAAGAAGGGGCATATTTTTTAGCTCTACTACACCATCTACAGCAGAAAATGGGAGAGGCAAATGGGACAGGCTACAGGTGAACTCCTTGTTACCTTATTATTGCCATTGCTTGGACTGTCCCTTAAAGGAAAACTCAATTATTGTAGGGTTTTGGGTGTTCTGCCGTATTGCTTTCCCCTTTGGAATGTAAAATTAGCCCATGTATTAGGATTGTGCCCCCATACATGTGAGTTACTTATCAGCATGCTGTTTTCAGGTGTCTGTTACCTCTGTAGCCCATGTATTAGGATTGTGCCCCCATACATGTGAGTTACTTATCAGCATGCTGTTTTCAGGTGTCTGTTACCTCTGTAGCCCATGTATTAGGATTGTGCCCCCATACATGTGAGTTACTTATCAGCATGCTGTTTTCAGGTGTCTGTTACCTCTGTAGCCCATGTATTAGGATTGTGCCCCCATACATGTGAGTTACTTATCAGCATGCTGTTTTCAGGTGTCTGTTACCTCTGTAGCCCATGCATTAGGATTGTGCCCCCATACATGTAAGTTACTTATCAGCATGCTGTTTTCAGGTGTCTGTTACCTCTGTAGCCCATGTATTCCCTTCCTCTCACCTGTCACCACTAAAATGCTAGTGCGTGACATGGTCATATCCCGACTGGACTACTGCAACACTCTCCTCTGTGGTTTTCCAACAAACAGACTGGCTCCCCTCCAATCTATTCTAAACTCTGCTGCTCGCCTCATCCATCTCTCCTCTCGCTTCTCCAGTGCTACCCCCCTCTGTCAATCCCTCCACTGGTTACCTGTCCCCCATAGAATTCAGTTCAAACTTCTAACACTTACCTACAAAGCTCTCTCTAACCAGGCCCCTCCCTACATTTCATCTCTGATCCAGCATTACCAATCCAAGCGCAACCTCCACTCTGCCTCTGACATTCTCCTGTCCTCCTCCTTGGTTACTTCCTCGCACTCCCGCCTTCAAGACTTCTCTCGCGCCTCCCCACTTCTCTGGAATGCACTCCCCCGCTCGATCCGCCACTCTCCATCACTCCAAGCCTTTAAAAGCGCCCTCAAAACTCACTTCTTCAGACAAGCATATGACCTGGCTTAAGCAACTACTATAACCTTCAATGGCACATGCAGCCATACTCAAGCTCTACCACTTGTGACCCCGCCCCCTTTGTCTCCACCCCCATCCTTTAGACTGTAAGCTCGCAAGGGCAGGGCACTCCTCCCTATTGTCTCCTGTGCTCACAACACTTGGTTTTAACCTGTGGCATCTAATGTTGTATTGTTCTCTGTGCTATATGTTTTACCTTGTCTATATGTTTTACCTTGTCTATATAACTTGTAAAGCGCTATGGAAGTTGATGGCGCTATATAAATAAACAATAATAATAATGTATTAGGATTGTGCCCCCATACATGTGAGTTACTTATCAGCATGCTGTTTTCAGGTGTCTGTTACCTCTGTGGCTCTGTCTTGCTAAAGTGGGAGTGGCTTTCCTGACCTTGAGTAAAGCCCTTTAGTATAGCTACTTACTACAAATCTCAGAAACCTACTGATCAGGATGAACTCCTCTCCCCCCACAAAGAAAAACTTTGAAGAAATCAGGCAGAAGTAAGGACCCCAGGTAAGAACGCTGCCAGTAGCCTTTTAGCTACAGGAACACAAGACTGATCCTTTCCCCTGAAGAGGCTGCATTAGAGCAGGAGGGGTTAAACTTGTGAGCTCAGGAATGTGGAGAGTCGTCTCTGCCTCAGCCAATCAGATCATTAGCAGGCCAGTGTCTCTGCTCTGAATACCAAAGATATCACTTTCATGTACTGTTGCTAACGTAAACACATTTCTTTTTAAAGTCATCCAAAAAACCCACTATACTCACCTTTCATCCCGCGCAGGCTATTGCTACTAGTCCAGTGCTAAGACACTTACCAGATGGCCCCCCAGTCCTGCACCGGAGGCAGCGCAGCCTCCACCTCTGCCGCATCAACGCATTCACAGCGCTGTGCAGAGAGGACTGTGGTGCACCCCGCCCCATCATCACAGGAACTATGGCACGCCCCTCTCCACTGAAGTGAATGGATGAAAGGTGAGTATAGTGTTTTCTTATTTTTGACTGAAGTATGACTTTAAAACAAAGAGTTGGAAACCGTGAGGACATCATTTGGCACATAACAATGGAAGTTTTTAAAAATGCCACTTTTTCCAAATCTTTTTACAAAAGTCCACTATTTACAAATGCGTGCAATTGGACACTGGCGCCTTTAAAGCAGACCGAAAGTCAAAAAAGCTATTTCAGTAAATTGCACCCCTAAAGCCCCCCTCTGGCAAAAGTGACAAACTTTTTGAGATGGCTCAGCTCCATGCAGATGTTATGGAATAGCAGGCAGATTCTATGCTGCATAACTGCATGGGAGCGGTGAGTCCACCACATATAAAATCCCAATCCCACAGTCAAAATTGTCTCATATATCAGTGCAATCCTCCTCTATTTCTAGAAGAAAGCCGTCAGCTGTGATGATTCATTGCTCTGCTGCACAGCTGAAAGAATTGTAACGCTTTAGAAGGTGCTGAATAGGTGCAGTAAATCTGGAGTCCACAGTGAACATTGATAAAGAAACATTGTTGCAGCTTTCCCTTCACAAACACAATCTCTCTAGCAGCTAGTTATTCATGCTTTTGTGTTTGACAAGATGGCCGCTCCCATGCAGTTATGCAGCAAAGAATCAGCCTGTTATTCCAGAATTCCTCTCAAAATTGTTTTTGCCAGAGACAGGCTTTAGGAGAGCAATTTACTGAACTTGAATTTTCTTTTTTTGACTTTTGGTCCGCTTTAACAATGTGTTATGATCTGTTTTACTTGTGATGATTTGTGCTGTAAAATAATAATTATAGCAAAACCAGTATTTTGGTCCAATACACCCCTGACCCAAATCCGAAGCGCAGTATCAATCAAGACAACTCCAGAATTATTCACAAAGAATACATCCTAATTTATTCATGAGCAGATCCCCCTGACAGCAATCAGCTATATTCCATGTCTGACATGAGGGTGCAGGTATCCCCAGAAAGCAGGGGTTAACACAGACACAGAGCTTTATGTGTTACTCCATGTTTTTTTTTAGTAAGCTTTTGACAGAGATTATATGTGCAAATCATACAGACATTGCAACGGTATGTTTAAAGTGCCACACAGCAAAGAAATCACAAAAACATTTTGTGCTACCATGATCATTCTAAAGAAAAAAAACTCACCTTTTGTCCCCCTCCCCCCCAGCTGTTCCATCCTACTCCCTCCCACTGCTCAGCACTAACTGGAGCATGCCCACTCCAGGGCTCTTTGCACAGACAGAACGAAGGCGGGGTCAGGAAAAGGTCAGCAATCCCAGAATGCAGAGCGACACAGTCAGAAGTAATTTCCTGTTTGCAGGCTGCCTGAGACTCCATGTGCCGCTCAGAAAAGGCAGTAGGTGCAGGTAGGATGATTTTTAATGTGGACAATTTACAGGGTGGGGGAAACATATAGGATATGCTCTTATTCAGGGTGAAGTTCCGGTTTAAGTGGCTGTGCTCAAGTTCCAGTGAATGACACCGGGCGTACGCCTAAATCCCTATGTCAGCAGTGACAATGAACACCCACACAATACATTTATGCAATGGGAGTAGGATGGAAAATCTGCGGAAGACAAAAAGAAAAGACAATTCTGTGAGTACTCACCTGTAGAATTGCTTTTGCCATGCATGGCACGGCCTGCTTCACTAAGTTATTACATCTGGGTATTCCGCCACAAGGTGGCGCAGTGCACTGCAGAAGAGTTGTAGCTCCTCCCGGTACCATATAAAAACGGAATCACCATAGACTTATCCAGTGTTGACAAGCAGTTATTCAAGAAACTGGGAGATAATAAAGGTAAAAAAGGTAACAAACCCCAACTAACTTGGAACAATCACCATAAAGAGGCAACCAAGAACAACGATAACAAGGGTGGGGTGAAGCAGGCCGTGCCATGCATGGCAAAAGCAGTTCTACAGGTGAGTACTCACAGAATTGTCCTATTGCATGGCACGGCCTGCTTCACGAAGTCATTACTGGGAATCCAAAAGCAGTGTCCATAAAGTAGGGTGGGATCCTCAAAGAGTAACAACAGGCAGTTCAAACCACTACCGCCTGAAGTACCTTGCGGCCAAAAGCAGCATCAGCTGAGGCCTTAACATCAACCTTGTAAAACTTGGAAAAAGTATGAACAGAAGACCAAGTTGCGAATCCAAACCATGTTGCAAAAATTCCTGAATCCTGGGGATAGAAAACACCCGACAGGGAAAAGACTTGGACTCACACCAGGCAATGTAAGCATGCCGGATCCTGTAGTAGATAAAGGACAAGGATTTCTTCCTAGCCCTAATCATGGTATCAACAATAGAAGCTGGCAAACCCTTATCCATCAAGATGGAGGTTTCAGCAGCCAAACCGTTAAAGCCAGCGTTTGTAAATTGGGATGGCGCAGTTGTCCCCGAGTGAGCAGATCTGGATCCTTGGGCAGGGCATACTGATCTACTGCCAACTGCACGATGTCTGCGTACCACACCCCCTCCTTGGTCAACAGGGGGCCACCAGAAAAGGTACCCCTTCCTGGGCTATCTTGCGCAGCACCCTGCCCAGCAGAGGCAACGGAGGGAACACATAGAGGGGCTGAAACTCCGTCCAAGGCATTGCTAGCGCATCCGTGGTGAAGGCCAGAGGGTCCTGTGACAGGGAGACAAACCTGGGAAGCTTGTGATTGTGACGGGACGCAAACAGGTCCACATCCAGCCGACCCCAGCGGTGGCACAGGGAGTGAAATACCCTGTTGCCGAGGGACCATTCCCCCAGCCGAGACGCCCCCCTGCTCAGGGAGTCTGCCTCCAGGTTCTCCACCCCTGGAATATAAACCGCCGAGATGCAGGGGACATTCTCTTCCGCCCAAGACAGTATCAGGGACACTTCCTTGAGGGCTCGTTTGCTCCGAGTCCCTCCCTGATGATTGATGTAGGCAACCGCCGTCTGGTTGTCCAAGCCCGAAGGTGTGTGGTCAGCTGAGACAGAACCAACCTGACTGCCCTCAGTTCCAGTACATTGATGGGAGCATGGGCCTCCTGGGGGCCCCACCGACCCTGGAACTTCAGAGACTTCCAAAAGCCCCCCAACCGGTCAAACTGGCATGTGTGGTGACAGTCTCCCAGCACGGAGGCAGAAAGGTCCTGCCCACTAGAAAGTTCTCCAAGTCCAGCCACCATGAGAGGGACTGTCTGGCCAGGGGGGACACAGCAAATTCCTGATCCAGGGACACAGGGTCCCGATCCCAAACTGACAAGAGGTGCAACTGAAGAGGCCTCATGTGAAACTGAGCAAAAGTGACCGCCTCGAAGCAGGACACCATCAGACCCACTAACTGCATCCCCTGCCGGATGGAGGGATGGGGACACAGATTGTGCCTGCAGAGCAGAGATCGTGCCTGATTCTGAAGGCCCTCCACCTTCTGCTGAGGCAGGAATACCTTGACCAGAGAGGTATCCAGAGTCATGCCCAGAAAGGACCTCACCAAAGACGGAGACAGTGAAGACTTGGGATAGTTGATCACCCAGCCGAAGGACTCGAGAGTGGAAGTCACCACCTGAGTATCCCTCTCGGCCTGATGAAGAGATTGAGCCACAATCAGAATGTCGTCCAGGTAAGGAAGGATACGAATGCCCTGACTCCGCAGCAGAGCCATCACACCCGCCAGCACCTTGGTGAACACCCGAGGTGATACCGAACGGTATGGCCACAAACCTCTGATGACCTGGGAAGATTGGCACGTGAAGGTAGCCATCCTTAATGTCCACTGAAGTCATGAAGTCGCCCGGGCGCAGGGTACTCACCGCCGAGTGTAGTCTCCATGCGAAAATGCTTGAACCCGACAAACCTGTTGAGACCCTTCAAGTCCAGGATGGGCCTCAGGGACCCGTCCTTTTTGGGGACCATGAACAGATTGGAGTAGAACCATCGACCCCGTTCCTGGGAAGGCACTGGGCAAATGACTCCTGACTCCAACAGACGTTGAACCGCAAGGCGCAAACCCTGAGCTGACAGAGGGTTTTGAGACATCTGGGATCTGATGTATCTTGGGGGCGGCCAGGCTGCAAACTCTATCTTGTAACCGGAGGACACCACCTCCTGAATCCACCGGTCTGAGACGCGTAGCCTCCAGACGTGAGCAAAGAGCCGAAGCCGTCCCCCCACCCGCATGGGTGAGGGCGCCTCCTCATGCCTGAGGGGACTTGGGGGAAGGTTTGGGCCCCCATGAGAGGCCGGGACGACCATGTGATCTGCCACGGCCCCAAGAATCTCTGCGTGTACCTGAGCCACGACCTCCTCTGGAAGCACGAAAAAAGGGGAGGGAAGAGGAGGGCCCCCGAAAGGGCCGAGGCTGCCTCCTCCGTTGAGACAGCCTACCATCCTTGGCTAAAACATCCAGACGCTCACCAAAGAGCCGCAGCCCCGTAAAGGGGAGCCCAGTGAGAGCCTTCTTAGTGGCAGCATCAGCCGCCCACTGACGCAGCCAACAAAATCAGAGCAAAGCAAAAGGGACCTATAATCCTCCTCCCTATTACCAGCCGTAGCGCCCTCCAGGAGATGCTTGAGCTGTCTTTTAAGGGCAATAGCTGTAGTGGCAGCAACGCAGACCGGGCGCAGCCCCTACACATGTAAAAGCATGGCAGGCCATGCGTCGGTCCTCGCTGTCCCGCAGTGTAGTAGTGTCAGGGGAAGGCATGACCGAGGAGTTGGACAGCCCGAGCACAGGAGCGTCCACCTCAGGGGGACTACCATCGCTTGACCAGGTCGGCAGAAAAGGGATACCTCCTATCCCACCCTTTGGGCACTGCGGGCAATCTACTGGGACGTTCCCACTCCTTGAGCACCATATTAGTGAAATGGCTCTGCTCAGGGAACTCCAGGCGCTGTTTGTCAGGACGAAAGGGCTCACCCTGCTTCCTCTTAGCTACCTCGGGGGGACAATGTGCAAGACTTCAAAAATGTGAGCTAACAGGCTATCAGTGTCCTCAGGGAACCATGAGTCTTCCCCAGACGCAGACCCAGGGTCACTGCCGTAACTCTCCTGCTGGTCCCCAGAGGAGTCCTGAAAGAGTTCCCCCTCCTCTAGGGGGTAAAGGCCAACAAAAGTATCAGGTCATCCTCCTCAGGAAAGAGGGATGTCATGGGAGCTAGGTGCCGCTTCTTGCCAGAGGCCTTACGTGGAACTGGCCTGGCAAGTTGACTTTCAATACTGGCCACACGCAGTGTCAAATCAGACTATGACCCCCCCGCTAGTATCCCCCTCACTGGGGGCTAAATGCAGGCGCGGGGGGGGGGGGGGGGGGGTACGTGATGCCGAAGGGGGTGCAGAGCTGGGAAGCGAAGCGGACAATCCAGCCTGGAGCGCAAGGACACCTTGGGCGCACGGCACGCACACCGTGACACTGTTACTCACAGGGGATACCCCACACATGGAACACAGCCGGGATTGCCCCAAAGGACCCCCAAGCACGCTATCCCCAGAAGCCTCCATATGGTGATTAACACAGGCGCAATAGGCCAGCACAGGGTAAAGGCTAGCAAGAGCCACCCGGGATGCCCCCCCAAAGGATGCCCCCAGAAGCCAGTAAGGGAAGATGAGGGATGGTAAGGGATAGGACCGGGAGAAACCACAACCCACAGTTGTCCCGCCTGAAAGACATAAATAAAGACACATAAGTATCCTGCAGCGCATGCCCAAAAAGAGACCAAAAACCCCCGAAGGGGACTCACGGACCAAGTAGGACAAGGGCACCAACCGCCAGACCACATGAGGAAGCGTCAAGCAGACCAGGATCACCGCCGCAGCTCCGGGATGAGAAGGGCCCCAAACGCGCAGCAGAAGCAAGATGGCGCCGGCAGAGGAACCTTGAGGGGCGGCCCGCGGGAGGACGTCGCGATACGCGTCATCCACCGGCCCCGCCCCCCCCGAAGAGCGCGAAAACGGCGCTCACGTGACCTCGCCGGCGTTATCACAGAAGAGAAAAAACGCCTCACAAATATAGCGTCGCCCGCCGCGGAGTGCAGTACAAAGCGGCGAAACACAGTTAAAAAACAGATTGAATACACAGTGAAAGCACCCTGCAGGCCAGGGACGGGGGGTGGTAGCGACGAGGGTTCTTTTACTGTGTATTCAATCTGTTTTTTAACTGTTTCACCGCTTTGTACTGCGCTCCGCGGCAGGCGTTTTTTCTCTTCTGTGATGACGCCGGCAAGGCGAGCGCTCCTTGTTTCTGCCAGAGAAACAAGGCACACAGTCCCCAAAACACTTACCCCCTCATAAGCTAGGACAGGAACTCCGCATCCCTAACAGGCTCACCATAAAGCCTATGGCCGGCTACCCTTTGTGGTACAGGGTCTGCGGCTTGGAGCAGCGTTTCTTGAACACTTGACTCTAGTGCTCCTCTACCTTCACCCGATCCGTCAGCCGAGGCTGGGAGGCACAGAGGGTCCAGAAATGGGGGAAATGGCCATGCAGGCTTGTTTGCCCTGCTCACCTGTGCAATATAGAGAGCCATCTTCTATCTTCGCAGAATCACTGCAGAGGAAAACTGGATAAGTCTATGGTGATTCCGTTTTTATATGGTACCAGGAGGATCCACAACTCTTCTGCAGTACACTGCGCCACCTTGTGGTGAAATACCCAGATGTAATGACTTTGTGAAGCAGGCCGTGCCATGCAATGGGAAAACTATGTTTTTCTTTATAAATATTTTTTCCTGGAGTTTATTTAAGACTGTATATTAATTGCAGGGGAAAGGCTTTGGTATTTTAAGTCCCTGCTCGTGCCACTGTGGCCCGTCCCCATAGATACCCTCATACAGGGCCAAGTCTCTTCTCCCCTTGGGTGGTATAAGCCACTATACCTGTACATACTACAGCGGCTGGGACTTATTGGAGGGCTGCTGTCATTTGTTCCTTTAGGGAAGAACCAGTGCTCAATAAAGTGATGAGAGGTTAGCAGCACAATTTGTTTCCCTGAAAAATCAAAGGCAGCGGATCTAGAACCGAGGGGACCTCTACGAGGTACAACCAATTGATGTTTTTTTATTTCTAACACTCCAATGTGAAAATGTATCACTGTGTCTGCAGTAAATATGTTGTTTTATTTAATCTGGACCAACGCACCCTTACAAGAAACCAGGCAGCAGCACAGCTGGGATAGGAATTGGTGAGGAGGCACTTCAGCTTTGAGTGGATGCAGGAGCAAATGTAAGTGCTGACAATGATTCAGTATCATGCATAAAGACGGGACAAGTGAGTTTTGTTCCAACTGTGGAAGGCTGTTGGTCCAGTTTGACATAAATCATGAACCAGAGTTTTTTAACTGTCCATAACATATATCGGGCTCTTCTGTCGAATCCTGTAGGAAGAATCCCTTGCCAAGACTCCACTTGTCCTGTATTAAAAGAATTTAAATCTGGGGGTAGGGCCCCCTGAAAGTCATACCCGTCACTTGGTGAACAACGGCCACATTGCAAAGTGGAAGCCCGAGTACGGGACCACATTTTTGCTGGAAGGGCGCAATAACAGGTAAGATTTAGGGGGTTGATTGACGGGGGACACAGCCACCAGGATGCCCCCCGGGGCAAATTAACATTCCTTGCAAAATTGATGTTGGTCCAGATTAATATAATATTCCAACTTCCTTGATCGCCACAATTTTCTTCCAATGCCAAAGTCGAGGTTCTGCACCGCAGACATGGATTTGATTGACAGCCATTACTTACATTTACTTAAATTCACATTACTTGAGTGTCAGGCCAGTCACCCAATCACGGGGGCGCCCTGCTCCCAGGATTGAGTAACGGACCTGCCAGCTTCTGTGCAGAGCGCACGTCCTTCCTTGGCATGGGAGAATAATCACAATGACCAGGCAGGTTGGTAATTTATTGCACATATAAGCCTTGGCACGGGGGGGGGGGGGGGGGGGGGCAGGTTATATTATACTTGGACAGCCACTTACACTTAGGCCACAATAGCACTTCACTCTATAGCAACAATTTAACACACAGAAATAGTAAAGTTAAAAAAGTGGAACGGTTATTAAGAGTTGCAGGTACCAGCCTGCATATTTTCACATTACTAGAGACTGAATGAAGCCTCACCCCATATGGTATACGGTATATATATATTATTTAGCCTAGTTCTGAATAGTGCCCCACATGCTGATGAGTAAGATCTATGAGGCTTCATAGATGTCCCTCATGTATGGGTTTAGTTCTGCATACTCCAACGTCATTTACACCTGTAATTAAAACACATTCTGGCCAAGCCAGACACCAAAACACTGATGCTACGTTGATTTCACAGTTACTATCTTCATAATATTACAATACAAAAACTACATCTGTTGCAATGAAGTTGGCTAACGGAGCCGGTGGCTGGAGGAAACTATTCTGACGTTTTCTGGTTTCTTCTGTGGCCTCCGGCAATTAAATACTTATCTGATAGCTAATTGACCTCCATGATTTTTTTTTCAACCATAAATAAAAAGAAAGTGGGTGGAACAGAAGTAGATACCCCCCTCTCTAAACTTCTGGAAAGTAAAGTTTTTTAATTGCATGTAAACATACTGTATATGTTAAAGAGACAGTCCAGGCAATGGCAACAATAAGGCAGAAAGTAGCCTGTCCCATGAGCCTCCTTCATCTCCTGCAGTGGTCTAAAGATGCTGCAGGAGGGCTTCAAAGTTTGCTCCTCTTTTCCTTTCCATTTTTCCAAGACCACGCAAGAATGTGGTTGTAAGGCCGCCCCTGTGCTTCAGTAATCCCTGCATCAGCGAGCCAGGCAAGCTACAGTCGTTGCACTTGCCAGGTTTTTTTATGCTGAAAACGCAGAAAGGCAGGGGTGACCGCGTGACCCCATTTGGAATACGGTCGCAGAAACATGGAAAAGAAAGGGGCAAACTTTGGCGACCTGCTACAGTATCTACAGGAATGCCTGTAGTGACCCTTTAAAGTGGACCAACACCCAGGGGTGACCGGCCCGGGAATCTATAAGATTCCCGGGCCGATCACCTCACTCACCGCGGGGCATCCGAGATCGGGATGTCCCGCGGGGTGAAACCCCCCCAAAAAACCTTACCTTATCGCCACCTCCCGCCCGCCCCTCTAGCAGTGCGCACGCCCTGTAAGAGGGACGCGCGGGAGGCGGCGGCTTGTCTGTCGCCGAAAAGGTACGTTTTTGGGGGGGTTTCACACAGCGGGGCATCCTGATCTCGGATGCCCCGCTGAAGTGGACCAACACCCAGGATAGTGAAAATCCTGGGTGTTGGTCCACTTTACAGGGATTTTAAAGTCTCTTAACTCGCTACCCACAGCCTTGATCCTGCAGGCTGAGCTGCTCTGATTACCACACTATCGGCTCCAGCCAGGCTCACCTGAGCATCCACTGCACACATGCAGTCTACAGCTATGACTTGGTACCAGGAAATGTCAGGCACACAACTGAAATGTACAGTATAATAGGGCAGAGCTTGTGATTTGTGTGTCCTGCTCATTCCTGTCAATTTCTGCTTTTTCAAACTTCAAGGGGGATTAAAAAAAAATAAATGATATTAGTAAGAGTGTATATATTTCATGTAGCCCATTATTTAAAGAGGAACATCAGAGGCCCTGGAGTCTGACTCCAGGGCCATCCCGAACCGGGATGCTCCACACTGTGTGAAAGCTCACCGATCACCAGTTTCACTCACCTTCTCTTCGAGCCCTCACCGCGTCTGTGTGCTCCGGCCGCATGCCCACTCACCTCTAGCCGTGTGCGCACCTAGCCTTTCTGAATAGGCGGCATGGGCACTCCATAGCTGCAAGGTGAGAGGGGGATGCGGCAGGCGGCGCTGCTCAGCTCCCTTCCCCTCCCTGAATATTCAGTGCAGGACTCATTTCCGGGTTTCCATTTGCTTAAGAGTGACTATCCTGGGTTTTGGTCCTTTTCCCCAGGGTGCCCCACTGTTTGAAACCCCCCAGATCGCCGAGTGCAACTCACCTCTACCCGGTTCTACAGCACATGCGCGGCCGCTCGTCCAATCAGCGTGCTCGGAGCCGCTGACGTCACAGTGTCTAAGCCTTCATCTAAGGCCGTTGGCTCTGGGCTCGCATCCCCCTGCTTCCCTCTAACAGGGAGCGTGCCTGCACAGGCCATTCACAAATGTGCCCCGCTAGAGGAATGTGGCCGCGGCTCACGCATGCACCTTTGGACCGGGAAGCAAGGTAAGTGTATGGGCGACCTGGGGGGTTTCACACAGCAGGGCATACCGATTTTGGATGCCCCGGAGGGAACTGATGCGCTGGGTTTTGGTCCACTTTCAGAACTGGATGGTAGAAGAAAATTAAAATTGCAACCATGAGTGTCACACGACTCCCATGAAATAAAAGCTAACACGCATATCTCTGGCACTGGACACTAGTCATAATCTATGGTGACTTTAGTAATGTCCAGGCCTGACTTCTCGCCGCCCCCTTTCCCGTGAACGGAAGTGAGATGTTTCTTCAAGGCGGACTTGTGCTTGAAGTCCATATCACAGCAGTGACACTTGTAGGGCCGGTCCCCGCTGTGAATGTTGAGATGGTCTTGTAGGGTGCTCTTGGCGGTAAATGTTTTCAGGCATATAGAGCACTGGAAGGGCCTGATGCCCATGTGTCCGCGGATATGCCGGTTCAAGTTCTTTTTCTGTGTGAACGTCTTGCCGCACTGCAGGCATAAAAACAATTTGTGCATTTTCAAGTGTCGTAGGTAGTTCTCCAAGTGTAGAAAGCCTCGGGGGCACTTGGGGCACTGATGTCTCCAGGAACATGGCCCTTCTGCAGGACCCTGCTGCAGTCCAGGCATTATACCCGGAGAGGAAGGGCCCCCTTCCTGGTAACTCGAATACGGGCCCCCGGGCACATCACCCAAACGGTTCTCCACAGTGGAGTTTATCACAGAGTGCTGCGTGTCTGAAAAGTACATATTTGACTTGGAAGAAGTACACGCCTGAGAGAACTGATCCCTGTCCCCGGGATTGGGATTTTCAGCCATGGAGCCCATCTGGAAAACACAGATGTCACTTTCCTTGTAGTCGATCTTCATGTCGGACAAGTCATTGTCAGATGCAGGGCTCCGCAGAGCCGCCTGCTCATCTGCCTCCTTCTTCACCTGATAATCCACATTTAACTGGCTGTCTTCTGACAACTCGATGATCTCACAATCTTTATCTCCTCGGCCGCTCTGGGACTCACATGAAGCCTCTTTTACCTGTGGCGCCCCCGTCTGGGGGTTGGCGCAAGCGTCGCTCTGTATGTAGCGTGACAGCGCCTCCGTGCATTTCTCCACAATATGCACCATCTGCAGGTAACTGGCGGCTGTCAGGTATTTCAGGAGTTCATTCCGCTTCACTTCCAGAATGCCGGTGTAACAGGAGTGCAGCAGCTTCTGGCCCACCTCAGCGTTCTGCAGGATGGTGATGTGAACCTGCCTCGACTGATTCAGCAAAAACTGATCCCTCATGAAGGCGGAGCAGGCGGCCAGCACCACCTTGTGTCCGTGGAACTCAGACTCATTAATGTATATACAGACGTCACAAAACAGCTCCTGCTCCCGGAGGAGATTCATCTTGTGTAAGATTCTGTCTCCCTGCTGCTCGAACCGGAAATAAAGGACGTCCGACTCAGCCATGTTGGCAGCCCTGGAAAACATAAACTAGACATAGTTACACAGACATCCTTATGCTTACCACTTCCTCATTCATTGTGTGGCTGCCAATCATGTGACTGCCGCTGACCAATTAGGATTGCCAAATAGTGTTGTCACCTGACCAGTATTTTTCATACTTTACTGGCCACTGGCCTGGCAGTGCAGGTATTTTTTTTTTACTAGTAATTTTAATGGCAGGTATACTGTTCCATCCTCAATTACCAGTAAAAAAACAAATGTCAGCACCGCCAGTCCAGTGGCCAGTAAAGTAAAAAAATTATACCGACTAGGTGGCAACCTCATTGGCTGCCATTAGTCATATGACTAGCTGCCATACCAGTAAATGAGGTCATGATATGCTTAACCTGTTATGAGCAGGGAACAAATGTTTTCTGCAGACATGCTGGGCATGTTACAGACGAAAAAAAACAGTTGTACATGGAAACTGGACTAAAAGAGACCAGAAGTCATTATTGACTGAAGGTCAAGCAACCTAACCCCTCTCCTTCCCTATTTTTAAAGTGGAGCAATATCCACAGCGATCAGGAATCGTATAGATTCCCGGGCCGATTGATTCCCTCCCCCTGGGGCATCCAAAATCGGGATGCCCCACTGTGTGAAACCCCCCAGGTTGCCCCATACACTTACCTTGATTCCCGGTCCAACGGCGCCTGCAAGAGACAAATCCAACTATCCCTCTAGCAGATGCCCGTGCAAGGTATTTGTGAATGGCCGTTGCGGGCGAGCTCCTTGTTAGAGGGAAGCGGGGGATGTGGCCTCCAGCCGCTGGCCTTAGACGAAGGCTTAGATGACGTGAGCAGTGCCGAGCACGCTGATTAGACGAGCAGACGCGCATGCACCGTAGGACCAGGATGAGGCGAGTTGGCTTAGGCTTTCATGCAGCCCGATTGGGGTGCCCCCGGGGATAGTCAAAATCCTGGCTTTTGGTCCACTTTAAAACAGGCCACTTTACAGGTGGCGTTTCAGTTTAGGATGTGTCTGTGTGTGAAAACATTGCTGGGTGCCTCCTGCTGGCTGCTCCCCTCTGCTGCATACAGTGGCCATTCAGGCTTACTGGCGGGTGCGCACATCAGATAGAGTCGTTTCTGCTCTATCTACTCTAGCGTAGTTACAGTAGATTCTGCCACTGGCCAAAGCACACACTATGGGATCGATTTCAGAGGTGAGTATCTTGGAAACCAGAGGGTTTCACACAGCGGGAATCCCAAACTGTAGATTAGCTGTGACTTGCCCATGGAGTCTTCTCAACTCTAGAGCCGCTTACTTGTGTTTGATCTGCATTAACTTTGAGACAAGAAGGATCCAGGTCTATAGGGACACTAAGCTCACTTAAACTGGACCAACAGCCTGGCACAGTTGGAAAAGAAAGGTAGCGGCCATATTGGAGCTTCCTCTCACAGCATCTCAGCCATGCTGCTGCCTGGATTCAACTGACATAACTGACAATGCACAGGAAGTCCAGCAGCACTTTCTGTTTGCAAGCGGCCTGCACATCCATGAACCGCCATTCTGTTTTTAAAATTTACAACAGAAAAGGTAAATTTGTTGTGTTGGTCTGGTTTAAGTCATTTTTGACAGTTGGTCTCCTTTAACTAACCCCTTCCTAACATCAATGAGCCATAAATTGCATCAGCTTTTACTAGCCAACTAATGGCAGGTGACAGTTTCAGTTTAAACCAGGGAGGGCCCTGAGCCATAGGCCCAATAAGCCCACTAACACTGAGCCCTACATTACAGAGATACTCACCTTTTCCTAGCAGGGCTCCATCTGATCTGTGGTGTGCAGCTATTTCCTGGCACCGCCATCATGCAGTGTGCTATGAAAAGGGATGATGTTAGGATTCCTGCAGGCTTGGACCCAGCCTGGCACACAATAACAGAAGGAATTTAGGTCTGCATTAAAGCCCAAACCTCCCCGGTACCAATCTGCTGGAGGGGAAATGCAGCTATCAGCACCTCACCATTTGGATCTAAAGCTCTGACTGAATCACCCCAGATGACCATGAAAATGAAAGCAGTGACGTCAAGCTCATGACATCACACAGGCTGACATCATTGTATGGACTGTATGGACAGATGTGCCTCATTACCCTGCAGACACCCCGCTCACCCTTCTCTTCCTGCTTCTGATGTCACATCAATCCCTCGCTGCCGGGCGCGCTCCCCACACACTGCCGATCTCCAGCTTTCGCCCATCACTTCCGAGGCTGCATGTCATTAGACATAGACCCGCCCACGCCCCGCCCCCTACACGTCTGGCCGGTAGCTGTACACCCGTTAGAGTGTAATAGACCGCTAGCCGTACACTGGTTAGTGACATTTTTGTTGGCCTTAGGGAGATATAAACGTAAAGCTTTTGGTTAATTATGAAGCTTATTCCCAGTTCTACACCCTTTATCTACACAGGGACCAAGCTGAGGGGCTGTGGCTCAACCTAGCTTTATTACTCCGCCTCCCCTCGCTGCATTCCACAGCGCTGCGGCTCCGACCTAACTTGCCAGTATGTGGGCGGGGCTTATAGCGCCTCACTGTTACCAGGACAACACGAAATGACATGGTGGTGGCGGCAGTGTCACGCTGTGCATGTTATATAAAGCGTTACACACAGACTTTCCTCTTCATTTACCATATGGAGGAACTCGCATCTAAAGTGACGTTTTCCTTTTTCACGTGTTCACCTTGGATGACCCGCTGCCAGAATGTGGTTTAGGGGCGTGGCTTTCTCCTTGTTTTTTGAGGGACAAGTATTGAAACTAGACTTTCAGAATCATTTAATGAAAAGGCCAAACCATTTAAAAAACGATTCCCCAGCATCTAAAATTAATATATTTTAAGTTTTTAGTTGCTTATTATTCTTTCCCCCACTGGGCTGTAACTCTGTTCAGGACTCTAGAATACGGCCGCCGCTATCTTTCCTCAGAAGTATCAGACACCAGCAGAGGAGAAAAAACGGGGGGGGGGAAAAGTGCAGGGGGCAGGTTATAACTGTGCTTTGCAGAGCTGGGGTCAGGAAAGGACAGCAATCCCAGAATGCAGAGCGGCATATTCAGAAGACACTTCCTGTTTGAAACCCCATGGGGCGCCATCTTGGATGTTAAAAGGTTAAAAAACAATAGGTGATTTTTAATGTGGGCAATCTGTATGTAGGGGGGGAGGGAAACATACAAAATAAAAATTCAGGGTTAAGGTCCGCTTTAAAGAGAACCAAAACACACGTAACTCAAAAAGACTCCTCAGCTGGGTTAAAGCTTTCTTCTAATTTGGGATGCGCCACTGTGTGAAACCATGTCATTCACCTGCTATGCGTACCTCACTGGTAAGCCAACAGCGTCCTCCTGGCTGCACGTACCCGCTGCAATTCTATATATTTATATACAAATAATCACAGTAATGAATAAAAATGTAGGCTGGAGACTCCACTATTTTCATTAACTGATAAAGCCGCGCTTCCAATAAAACAGATATTAGACCAGCATATTAAACATTCATTAATATTCAAAACGCAGGAGTCCATAGACCGTGTCAGATCAGTCCAATTGCAAATATTCAGAATAAAGTGCTATATATATAAATATACAGCATGACTCCGCGGAGTGGAAGTAGTGATTGGATTTTTTAATTCCTTGTTTTCCACAATCAAACCAGGATAAACTTCACCACCTGTGCTCTCAATTCACTGTGTGTCCCAACACCAGATTTTTAAATGCACGTAGCAGAAATCCTCTTTCAATACAGCATGATCATTCCACGAGCTTCATTACTTCCTCAGTTGTTGGTATAGATATTCATTTCCTCCTTCAAAACTCCATTAATTTATTTAAAGTGGACCAACACCCAGGATTTTGACTATCCTGGGTGTTGGTCCACTTAGGTGGGGCACCCCGATCGGGGATGCCCCGCTGTGTGAAACCCCCCCGATCACCGCAAAAACTCACCTCTCCCCGCTCCTACGTGACCTCGTCCGGCCAATGACAGCGCTCAGAGCCGCTCTGGTATGCGCGTCCAAAGCCGCTTGGACGCGCATACCAGAGCGCTGTCATTGGCTGCGTCTCTCGCTTCCCTCTACCAGGGAGCGCGCCTGCGCCGGCCATTCACAAAACGGCCGGCGCGGGAGCGCGCCCTGCTAGAGGGAAGCGAGAGACGCGGCCGCGTCTCGCGCATGCGCCGTTGGATCGCCGGTAAGGTGAGGATTGTGGGCCTCCTGGGGGGTTCCTCCCCACGGGACATCCCGATTTCGGATGCCCCGCGGGGAGGGATCTGATCGGTCCGGGAATCTTATAGATTCCCGGGCCGATCCCCCCTGGGTGTTGGTCCACTTTAAGGGTCATTGAATATGAATGGGAAGAAATCAGAGAGAACACATAGCGTGATACTGCTTTAAAATGATAAGAATTGCAACTTTATTGCGCTTACCGAAGGAAGATTAAAATGCGCACGTATCCACATCCAAAACAATCTTTAACCTCCCTGGCGTTGTGAAATGACAAATGCAATGGCAACGAAAGCGTTACCATTGCATTTGTCTCTGACACACGGCTCCGCCCCCATGAGCCTCTGCGGCTCACAGAGACGGAACCCGGAAGCGGAGACGGACGCCGCAGCCGCGGCTCTCACCTGCGATCGCGGCGGAGACATCGCTGGATCGCAGGGAGAAGGTAAGGAGGCTGCGCCGCCCGCTCTTGCTCCCAGATCGATCCCGAGCGTGACTCGGGGTTACCGCCACTTACAGCGCAAATTAACCCCGAGTCACGCTCGGGATCGCCGCCAAGGGGGTTAAAATATGGGAGGAGAGCGTTGCCTTCCACAATCTCCTCTGTAGAAACCTGCAAGAATAAATTGAAATGTCGCGGCATTTCAATTTATTCTTGCAGGTTTCTCCAGAGGATTTTAAAGCAGTATCACGCTATGTGTTCTCTCTGATTTCTTCCCATTCATATTCAATGACCCCTAAATAAATTAATGGAGTTTTGAAGGAGGAAATGAATATCTATACCAACAACTGAGGAAGTAATGAAGCTTGTGGAATGATCATGCTGTATTGAAAGAGGATTTCTGCTACGTGCATTTAAAAATCTGGTGTTGGGACACACAGTGAATTGAGAGCACAGGTGGTGAAGTTTATCCTGGTTTGATTGTGGAATACAAGGAATTAAAAAATCCACTCCGCGGAGTCATGCTGTATATTTATATATAGAACTCTATTCTATATATTTATATAATAATTATATATGTATGGTTGGTGTGGCTATGCACATTCGGAGGGGAGCGTCTAGCCGGCCAATCAAGTTTCCTAGCCGCTGGTTACATGGCTAGGAGAGCCCAAGCATGCACTGCAGGATGGAATGGCCATCAGGAGTACAGGGAGAATTCCCATTGGTCCACACTGCTTCAGGGCCACCTGGGCCATATCATCTGACTGTGGAGTCCATACCCACCTGCCATTGTATCATCCCCTACAATACTAAAGCTATTGTATCATCACATACCCACCCATCTGTTTGTGTAATGCTGTAGGGTTGAGCTGTGAAAGGCACTTGTTGATTAGCTTAGAAGCTTCCTGGGGGCAGAGCTAACTAGCTAATGGGCTTGTGATGGGTTGGTTGGGGCCAGTAAAATCTCAGGCTGAGACATTTGGCCTTGGCCCACAGCTCATGCATGGGCTGCTGATTGGAGTGCAGGGCATTGGAAGCTCCCCCACTCCTGTGTGACTATGCCAACCAGGCATGGGTACATGCCTAGGCTTAAGAAGTGTTCGGGTGATCCCTGGAGATACATGTAGCAGGGCATCCCAAATTCCCCATAGAATCTTATAGACTCTAGGCTGCTAGTTGCTTCTCCTTAAAGAGAAAAAGAACCCAGGATTTCAGTATCCTTGATTTCGTTCCTCCTCCCTTGGTGATCATAATTTGGGATGCCCTGCCATGTGCATTCCCTCGGATCTCCATAAAAACTCACCTCTCTGGGGGCACACACAACGAGGGGAGCGGCGGGCACTACATTTGGTTAGAATAGATTGCCTGGTTCCGCTATTTATTTAGATTGATTTGAAGCCATGCATGAGCTGTGGGAGTGTGGAGCGAGGTAAGAATTTAACACACAGGGACATCCCGAATCAGGATGCCACAGTAAAGCAGGTCAAAACCCAAGTGAGTGAAAAACGTGTGTTTTGGTCTGCTTTAAAGTATATAAAGTATATATAACAATTAGCAAAACTCACATATGTCATATCAGAAGAAGGGTCGATGCCTCTAATCCCAGCATCCCTTCCTCACTCTATAGTAGTAGCCTCTATGTGACTAGTGTCAGACACATGAAAGGTTAATTCTTTTCCTCAATGTCATTGCAACTGCTGCCAGGGGCAGGGCTGCCTCCAGGATCATGGGGGCCCTTGGGTGATAGAGGCTCAGTGGGCCCCTTGTGGTGTGGTATAATACTCCATACAGGGTAATAAAGTTGCATGTATGTTGAATACTGACAAAGAATAGAAATAAAACAATAATAGAAGGAATGCCAAGAAATAGAAGGAATGACAGAAAGAAAGAGAGAGAGAGAAAGCAGGAAATAAAAAGAGAAAAGGAATGACAGAAGAATAAAGAATAGATGAAAAGAAAGAATAAAGAGAATGCCAGAAAAAGCAGTAAAAAGAGAGAGATGGAATGGTAGTAAAAAAGAGATGGAAGGAAAGAAAGAATATAAGAAATGACAGAAAAAAATAATGGAAGGAAAGGGCAGAAATAAAGAAAAATGCTAGAAGGAAAGAGAAAGAATACAAGGACTGACTAAAATAATAGACTGTAACAAGGAATGACAGAAAAGAAAGCAGGGAAGAGAGAAGGAATGGGAAATAAAAAGAGACGGAAGAAAAAAAAGAAGGATTGACAAAAAAGCAGGAAAGAGAGAGAAAATGAATGGGGGAAAAAGTAAGAGATGGAAAGAAAGAATAGAAGGACTGAAAGAGAAGGAATGACAGAAAGATTAGAAGGAAAGAGGAAAGGAATGACAGAAAGAACAGATGAAAGAAAGAAAAAATAGGAGAGAAACAAAGAATAGAAGGACTGACAGAAAGAAAGCAAGGCTCTCACAATGCCCAGTCTGACAAACCATAGTCCTGGTTACTGCACAGCCCTGTGTCCTGCATAGGGGCTGCCCAGGGTAGAGGGAATAAGGTGGGCCTCTCAAGGTGCAAGGGCCCCGGCACCTGCCCGGGTATGCCCAGTGCTGACGACTGCCCTGGCCACAGGTAAAAGAACCAATCAAATGTCTCTGCAGATTGCTGATTTGCTGTGCAGACTTCAGTGAAGGCAGCATCCATCTTTGTGTGGCCTACACCGAACACTTGTTCTTATGGAGTGTGTCCTCAATGATGTACACGGCCATCTTGCTGTGGCCAGAATTGGAGCTGAATTCGGCATGTAGTTGCGGGATCTTTACATGGGCTCAGTTTTGGGATGCCCCACTGTGTGTATCTCCATGGATTGACATTCCCACGGCACAGCCAATCAGCGCACTCCAATCCATTCATCTTCTGCTGGAGCGAGCGCAATGTTAGCCGAATCCCTCTAGCTGAGGGTGCCAGCCATTCACAAACGCCTGCTGCAGATACCCACCCCAGCTAGGTATAACATGGATACATGCTACATGAGATTGCCAGATATGTAGGTATACACAGCGGGGCATCCCAAATTGGGATAGGGAAGCAGTCAGGCCTTGAGCCGCTAACCCGCAAGGCCAATGTTCCTCTTTTAATTGGAACAAAACGCAGCATTTTTACCCTCCTGGGTTGAACTTCAACTTTCGCGCTGACATTTTATTAGCCCAATACCTATTTTTTTTTTTCAGCCCTAACTTAATCAAGGGAGAATTTCTGTAGGTTAAAGATAAGATAAGATAGGAGTAGATAGACAGGTTGGGATGGCCCACTGTGTGAAACCTCCCAGTTTGCCTGTTACTTCCCTCAAACTGGCGATGCCATGGCACATGGCAATTCCATATGGATACCCATGTAAAGCAGACCCACTCCTGAGGGCCTTGTTTTGGCCTGCTTTAAATGCTCTTTTAATGTGTTTCTAACACTGTGCCTGAGGAGTGGAGTGTATGGCTACATACATTAGTGTTGCAAATGTATTGATCTGGTGGCTATTAGTTGGTCAGATGTATTGGGGACTGGGTTTTGCAGTTCTACATGTAGAACATTTGGTTAACCTATGTATAATAAACAAATGGCTTGTATTTTAATTCTGTAGCACTAGGCAACATCATTGAAAGACCTGGGGGTGGCAAGGAATGAAGGATGCTCAGCAACAGTGGAGGATCCCTGAGGCAATGAGGACCATACCCCTCGATTCAAAGAGCAAAAGTTAATTGATTTCGGATCGAGAATCGTAAGTTTGGGTGGGTGTTAGTCATTTTTTCCTGTTTTTTTGGCCATTTACGACTCGCACGAGCCTACGTACGAATGCGTATATGCTCTTACGATCATCGCAAGTTCGTTCCTAAATTTTAGGATCAAAACGTAAAACTTAGGATCAAATCCTAAAACTTAGGATGAAAACGTAAAACTTAGGATAATCGGATGTGTTTAGGTGTGATTCAGAGAACAGTTTTCCAACCTCTAAATACGTTTTAAAAGAAAGCCACTGCCGACACCTTTTAGCAGTCGGATTGCTGTTCGTGAACAGGTTTTTTGGCTATGTGGAGGAGTCTGCGCGTCTTGAGCGCCAATGAACTGCATGTATCAGCATGGCCGAGGCCATAAATTGTATTGCAATGCATACCTGATTCATGTATGCCTTATAAAAGCATTTTAATGTGGACCTTAATTAGTCCTTTGCATGTAAACCTTTATTTTGCAATACATCCATATATTTGCGTTAATTAAAGAAATTTATGTCCTTTGTTATTTATTTTTAAATTGAGGTACTAGAATAATATTTTTAGATTGCATTTATTGGTGTAGTTGTTTACCTTTGCTTTGTTTAATTATTTAAGCACATCTTTGGTCAGATGCATCACACTTACTGAGGAGAGGAGAGCGGGATAAAGTGCAGGATGTGGGTTACTGCTGTATTTTGCACAGACACAGCAGAGCTGGGGGCACGGAAAGGTCAGAAATCAAAGAATGCAGAGCAACACAGTCACAAGGCCCTTTCTGTTTGCAGGCTGCCCGATAATACCTGAGCCGCCATCTTGGCTGTTTCTAGACTCATAACATGCAGAAGTTGCTGGGTGTTTTTTTATATTTGAGAGCAATCTGTATGTAGAGGGTGTGGGTAACCACACACAAAATTTTATGTTGTACCATTTGAAGCCAAAATATTAAAATTAAATCCACAAGTAAAAAATGCAAGTTAACTAAAAATTAAACAAAGATTTACTTATGCAAATGCATTCATTAATGGTTGGTTACTACAAAATGAATGAAATAAAGAAAAATTAGACCAAATATTTAGAATGCACTTTAATGAGGTAAGTTTGTAGTGCGCAGCCGCAAGATCAGAAGGATTTACGTCCAGACAAAAAAGGAAAAAGGGCAAAACCAATGTTGCAACCTGAGAAATGAAACGGAAAATTCAGGATGGAAACTGACATAGGTCTGATTCCCGAACTGCCATACGAACGGACGTACATTTTAGGATAGAAACGTATTTGCTTATAGAATCACTCGCAAGTTCATACGAACGCACGAGCGGACGTGAAAAATAGGATGATCGGCACCCAAATCCAAGCTGTTACATGTTTCTTTGAATCGACCCTATAGAGTGATCAACAGCACCAGAGGATCCAGCAACATCAATGGTGTTCCTGGAGGCAACAGCAGAGAAGGTGGATCGGAAGACAATCCACAGCAGTAGAGGACCCGACCATGTCATGGGTGGCATCAGAGAAGAACCAAGTGGCCACAGAGGACCCTACAGTGACAGCAGCAAGTGGGTTCAGTTTACTAACCACATTCACTGTCAGGTCTTCATGTGCTAGGGACAGGTTGTAGTAGCCTGCAATTGAGGGCAGCTTCTGGCCCCCTCAGTACAAAAAGACCTGGTGTTGGATACAACAATATTACCCACAATATCACTGATCCAATGAATTGGCTACTGCTGTTGATGGCGTGGAGGCTGATTCATTAATAATGCCAGGTATCGGCAGATGAGCGCCTGTATATCGGCGCTTAGAGCAACCGCTAGTAGACGCTGTAAGCAGGTATCAGGCGCTGTAACAGAATGCCTCCGTCACTGTAGTAACCTGGCTGGCATTGATGAATGTGATGTATGTTGGGCGCTCTAACACCAGTACAGCGTTGCAGGGAGCAAAAGGTAGTGCCAGCTCAGTGCGTCCGACTCTCAGAGACACACACCATACTTCACAATCCAAAAACTACACACAGTGCCGGCGCTCTAAATCTGGTCGCTATAGCATAGAGCGCCAGACGCTGTGTGATTAAAGTGGACCAACACCCAGGGGGGATCGGCCCGGAAATCTATAAGATTCCCGGACCGATCAGATCCCTCCCCGCGGGGCATCCGAAATCGGGATGTCCCACAGGGAGGAACCCCCCAGGAGGCCCACAAACCTTACCTCAGCCCCGTTCCATCGGCGCATGCGTGAGCCGCGGCCGCGTCTCGCGCTTCCCTCTAGCAGGGCGCGCACCCGCGCCGGCCGTTTGTGAATGGCCGGTGCAGGCGCGCTCCCTGTTAGAGGGAAGCGTGAGACGCGGCCTCCAGCGCTCAGAGCCAGCAGAGCTGGTATGCGCGTCCAGGCGGCCTTGGACGCGCATACCACAGCGGCTCTGAGCGCTGTGATTGGCTGGCGTGGTCACGTGGGAGCGGGGAGAGGTGAGTTTTTTTGGGCTTTCTGGGGGGTTTCACACAGCGGGGCACCCCCGATCGGGGTGCCCCACCGAAGTGGACCAAAACCCAGGATAGTCAAAATCCTGGGTGTCGGTCCACTTTAAAGTCTGTTTTTGAACACATATCCACCTGTAACAAAGCGAAAACACATGGAATGACATTTTAATTCCAGACCTGTAATGGCAATTCTGCATAAAAATATAAAAAATATAACAAGTTTTCAAAAATGACACAATTATTTGAGGTAAAAAAAAAACAGAAGAAAATGTATGGGAGAGGGACAGGTAATAAAATGCTAATGATGAATCGGACGCTACATGGCGGTGTTAGAGTCGCTCACCAGATTCGCTTTCATAAATGTGGTTCACCAGACGCTGCCTGCCGCTAGAAGGCACTACCTGTTGCTATCTCTTGATGAATAACCCCCACAATTGCATTCAGCACGGGAAGGCTGATTCATCACTAACGCCAGGTAGCGACAGATGAGCGTCTGTAGCAGGCATTTCAGAGCGCCCACTAGTAGTCGCTGTGCTCGGCCGTGGGTCACTAGTTCATAGCGACTCAGTCGCTGTTCAGCAATGATGAATACATTGTGGGGAGTCGCTATATGACCAGTACAGTGCTGTATGGGAGCGCATGTTAGCGACTGGTCTGTGCGACCGCCTGCAAACAGCAAAAAAACAGCCTCAAACACCTCCGGCGCTCAAAAATGCTTTGCTGTAGCCCAGAGCGCTGGAGGCTGTGTGATTAAAGTTTGTTTTTTAACGTGTATCCACCAGTAACAAAGCGAAAACATATGGTATTATATTGTAATAACATTGAACACATTAATGCCAGACCTGTAATATAAATTCTGTATAAATATATAAAATGTAAAAAAAATGAAAAAATTGCTTTTTCAAGGCCAGGAGAGATCCCAACATTATTTGAGAATAAAAAAAAAAAAATAATAAAACAAAAACCCTGTTTAAAGAGAAATAAAAGAGCTTCCATTGAAATGTATGGGAGAGCGACAGGTAGCGAGAGGTCATAGCTGGTGCTCTGCAAGGCTGAACACCGGCGCTGTACGCTGAGGCTGGGATAATGATGAATCAGACGCTACATGACGTCGCTCAACAGATTCTGCTTGATAAATGTGTAATTGCGTGCTGTGGCCGGCGTTCACCTGCCGCTACCTGTCGCTACCTCTCATTTCCAAGGCACTACCTGACGCTATCCCTTCATGAATAAGGGCCCAGGTCTTTTTCTGCAAGAAAAGAACGGAAGCCGCAGCCTATTTTCGGATTCCTGACCAGGAATGTGGACTTTTAATAATGTCAAAATGTTTGAACATATCCATAGTCTGTGTTCTCCACTAGTGATGAGCTTCAGCTCTACAAGGTAAAATCAGCCCATCCAGACGCATAAAACAGACAACAGAGAACAATGACATCAAATTGTTCATTCTTTTTTACATTTTATTTTCACTTTTTCTATTTTTAAAAAAAGTTCCTCTCCCTGTCTGCAGGCAGCCTGAGACTCCATGTGCCACCATCCTGGTTGTTTAAAGGTTTAGAAAATGCATTAGGTGCAGGTAGGGTGATTTTTAATGTGGGCATTCTGTATGTACAGAGTGGGGGAAACATATAAGATAAGCTTTTATTCAGGGTGAAGGTCCGGTTTAAAAGTTAGAGAAAAGTTTAAGCTTTGACACTGCCACTTTTAATATTTGTACCAGGGCCGTCACATTTAGTTACATCACTGAAGATGGAGGAGCAACAATCATGGGATCCCCTCGGGGCCAGATTAAGTGTGGTGGAAGCCCCTGGGCATAAAATCTGGTGGAGGCCCCAGACACAGTATTTTTTTTTCCTTTAAAATACTAGTCCAGCCAAGTAACTGATTGGTGGTTGTCTGGCACCGCTGTGCTTGGTGGCTTATGTGCAGTGACAGCTCTGCACCCACCCATCACTGTAGCGTAGCTGATGGCGGCTTTGCTGCTCTAGACTCTAATTCCTGCCCTGTGGTGGCAGACCAAAGTCTGAAAAGCCTACTGGACCAGACCATAACCCAAAGGATGGTGGAGGCCCCCTTTGCGGGGCAAGTGGTGGAGGCCCCGGGGCACGTGCCCCCTCATAATCCGGCCCTGGGTCCCCTTGACCTCCTGTATAGTTGCACCAGGGCTCAGAGACCAAAAAATATCAGCCCCTGTCTCCTTCGGCACAGGTCCTGTGTGCAGGAGAGGGTACCGCTAATCGGGCAAGGTCATCTCTGGAGACTCCACTCCATGCCCTTCCCTCCACAGTGATGGAGTATTATATGGTGACTGCTAAGAATCCACGTGCTGAGCTGCATGCAAGGTGTGCAACTGAAATAGCGTGCAAACTATTGCCCTCCTGCTCGCCTCTTCTGGGTTGTGCTCCCCACATGACCATGAGCAGCCTATCAGAGCAGATAAGCACATTATTCTGCAGACGCTGGCTGTGCGAGTCTGATTGGCTGCTCCACAGCTGTCATAGAAGGATCCTGAATGAGTATCTGAGCAGACCCCTTCTCTAGTTTATGGGGCACGATTCGGGCTGTCCCACTGCTGCATATGACACCTAGAACTGCAGCTTGTCCTAATGGCCCTAAATTTATAGTGTAATTAATGAGACCATAAGCTGCAAATAAGTCTTGTTTCTTTTTGTTTTATAATTTACGATTTAGAAAAAGGAAAAGAGGATATTTGAGCTGCTCGGTGCTACTGGGTGGTGGTCTCAGAAGGAAGATGATTTTATCTGACATGCTTCTGAGAGGAGTGCTTGGTCTCTACCAGAGCCACTGATGGGGGGAATGGGCTAGGAAACAGGAAATGCCCAGGTCATGATTTCCTGGTGGTGGTATAGGACATTTAGTCCTATAAACAAATTCAATGTTGGTGAGCATGTAGGTGAGGCCTGAGCGTAATGGCAGGTAGGGCTGAGATCAACAATTAATAAACATTTTAACAAATCTAAAGCCCACAATTGGAAACTCTTTGCTTTGGTTAGGTTAGCAAGGCAGGGCAGTTTCTAGGCAAAATAGCTCTCAGTGCGGGAAGGAAAACAAAATGTTTCCCCTTCCTCGCCCCTACTATGGTGCTGCTGTCCCATACAGGTATGCAGGGGCGGACTGGCCATATGGAAAACTGGGCAAATGCCCGGTCAGCCAAACTGCGGGGCTGTCGGGGCTGCTACCTTTACTAACGCTCCCATACAATCCCAGCCACCATCCCCCTCATCCAAGCAACCCAACCCATGTCCTCTCCCCTTGGTATCCAGGGTGACCTGCTCACCCTCCCCTAGAAACAGCCCTGATTACAGGTTCCCAAAGATGGAGGATTTGCTTATCCAAATTCCTGATCAAATTGTTAAAGTGAACCAAAATCCAGTATTTTCACTATCCCGGGTTTTGGTCCTTCCCCTGGGTTACCCCACCGTTCTCCAAGCTCACTCGCCTCTTCTTGAGCCCACAGCGTGGCTAGAGTAGCTGAAGGGAATCCTAGCCACACTTGAGAGCGGCGCACGGCATCACTTGCTACGCACAGCCATTCAGTTGTGATGGGCAGGGCCTCACACAGCTGAAAAGGGAGGCGAGCTGGTGCCGGTTGCGCATGTTCTCAGGGAAAGGCTATGATTTGTGGGTGACTCTGGGATCTCACAGAGCGGGGCATCTCAGTTTCAAATGCCTCGGCGGGAGGGTGTAAGCCTGCCCTGGAATCTCATAGACTCCAGATTGTGTTTTGGTCCACTTTAAGCTCTTTCCTGCAATGGCCAAGCTAGTATCAAGATTCTTATCCAATTTCTGGGCTAGCCAAAGCATATTGATAACTAAGGTTTGTGTTACATATGGTTCAGTGAAACATATTATAGAAGGCTCAGTTGGCCCCGGCCTTGTCCTCTTCCGGAAGTAGATTCACTGCTTTTTCCATACTACATATTTCTCCTCAGCTCATGTCCTTTATGAATAAACTGGTGTGACTTATTCGTGGGCATTTGAGAAATAGAAATGTTCACCCCCATGGAAATTAGCTATAAACAAGTTATACATGGTGCAGGACGGGGATATAAGAGTATTAAATACATAAACCTTACATTGTAATTTGGGCCTTACACACATTCGCTTCAGTATCTCAGTAACTGAGGCTACAGAGCAATGAAACACACCCCTCTTCTACCATAAAGGGATAAGCAGTGTAATCAATATCCCGGGTGGGGGACATTAATTTCATGGCGGGTGCACATCACTCAGACAGCAAAGAGATCCTTTGAAGTTTTGCTTTATTGAACAGGTTAATACACAGTTCTTTCTGTTTTGTCCCAATGGGTGTAGATAAGTGTCCATAGAGGGGTTATCCAGTCGCTGCTGCACAATCACCGCTTGAGGAGACAATCTTCCAAAAGAAAGCAACATAGAGACTGAGCCACACTTGCCTTTCTCCCTTGAGAGAAAGACCTTTCTTAGCATGTTGAGGCCTAACAGTTTGGGCCCTGCTTCCGCAGCCCAGCTCCCTTGTGGCTTCCCGCTCTCTCCAGCCCCACCCTTTTTCTATGGGTCACGCCCTCTCACCTCTGCCCATTCTTGTGAGAACCTGAAGCCTCCGTACTGGCAAGAAGGTCCTCTTTTCCCAAGACAAAGATGGTGACATTAGCGTCCCAGCCGGATGCCCTCTAAATTAACCCTATACAGAGGCTGTACCCTAAAACAACAATCGGGTATACTTACCTTTCTTACAGCCTTTCTTACACATCAAATCCGTAACATACATCATATGTTATGTCAAGGCTTGAAACAATTCACAAGGACAATAAAGTCACTAAACACAAGATACATGAATACCATTTCTGTTACACTAATAAATCTAGGTAACTGGAATATACCTATAACATGGAGTTATTTGTCAAGAAAATGAAACATTGAAAGCCTGAGTCCCTAGTAATTAGTCCACATTAAACATCAAATTAATTAAATTGTGATTAAACATACAGTATAATGAATCTTGGTAATATACGGGCATTAGACCTGAATGTGTGTAATACTGCCACCTTGTGGCTAAAGTGTAAAATGTATGTACATGCAACCAGATCATGCATAAATCATTATGGTTAGAACAACATTACTTCAATTAAATCCAGCGTCAAATGTTAAAGTCACTGATATGCTTATGGAGTCCAATACATGCAGTGTTGGTTAAATTGATGCTGTCAGCAATATATGTTGTGGAGATTTCAAGGTGCTAAATAGTTCATGAAGAATGTCACGCTCTGGGTGCTCTAATTATCCGCTCTGGTAACTCCAGCCCTCCAGGTAAGCCCTCAACCCCCAATCTCCGCAGCCAGCTTCACCTGTAGGAGCCCCCGCTTGCCGGGACGCAGAATACGCCTGCCCGGGATCGGTTGCCCCCAGGACTTCAATGGCTCAAAGGATGTAGGCTTACTGTTTGGAGGTCTGGAGAACCAGTGGCTGGGAGCGGTATTGAGCGAGCCCAATAGCTGGAGCGTTTTAACGGAAGTCCAGACAGGCTAGGGGTCAGCAATGGGTGTTCAGAGATGGCAGCGGTACAAAAGGAGAAGGCAAATCGTGGTCAAGGTTCAGAGCAGAAGTCGGCAACAGGATATCAGATCTAGGATGGTCGGTACAGGCGATGGTCGGCAACGGGAATTCAGATCAAGGATGGTCGGTACAGGTGGTGGTCGGCAATGGGAGTTCAGATCTAGAATAGTCAGTTCAGGCGAGGGTCGGCAACAAGATCAATCACGAGACACATGCAAGAAAGGCTAGGTGCTAGGCGCTATCACAGGCACTGAGTGACAGACAAGGCGAACCCTTTATAGGAACAGATCTAGGGGAGGTGAGTGTATGTGAGTGCATGATTGGTGCATACTAGGATCCTAGCAGCAATAGGCCAGACAAGGGTGAATCGCCCCACCTCTACCATGGGCTCATTGGCCCAGAATAGGGAAAGGGGCGTAAAGCCCTCACTGTAACTTGGGCTCATTGGCCCCTAAACTTCTCCCCCGGCGAGCGCGCAGAGAGCAGCGCCGCCGGAGGGCATAAGAACCACGTGCTCGCGCCCGTGCGCCAGCACGTCTGCAGGAGCCGGGGCCGGAGCTGAGCGGGGGGCGTGGCCGAGCAGGGCGCCGCTCGAGCCGACGCCGCCCGAGCAGCTGCTCGGCAGAGACCTCGAGCCGGAAGCTGCGCGGCCAGCTGTTCGGGGACGGCGCGGGAGCGAGGACGTGGTGAGTGAGTCCTGACACTACCCCCCCTTCACGAGGGGCCTCCGGACCCTTACCAGGTTTCCCTGGATTGTCATGATGGAACTTCTTAATAAGAACTTTCGCATGCACATCTTTTGCCCCAACCCAACATCTCTCCTCCGGACCGTAGCCAACCCAGTCGATCAAATATTGCAAAGAATTACAGACCTTGCGCGAGTCAAGAATCTTGTTTACTTCATATTCTGGTTCGTTATTAACTAGAATAGGCGATAAGGATGGACGTGGCGCATCTTTGGCTGGTTTTAACAACGATACATGAAAAGAATTTGGGATTCTCATGGTTTGCGGGAGCTGGACCTTAAAGGACACATTGCTTAGTTTCTGAATAATGGGGAAAGGGCCAATAAACTTGGGCCCTAACTTACTAGAAGGCTGCCGGAGAGCAATGTTATTAGTGGAAACCCAAACAAGGTCCCCAATCTGAAGGACGGGTTCCTGAGACCTGTGGCGATCGGCAAATTTCTTATATCTTAAAAGCGTAGTCTCTAAATTCTCTTGGACGCGTGCCCAGATGTCTTTACGTTCCTGGAGCCACTCTTCCAATGCCGGTAAATCGGAAGGTGATCCAGTGAGGGAAGAAGCTCTAGGATTTTCCCCAAAATTGCAAAAGAATGGAGACGTCTTAGTACTTTCACTCGGCGCATTATTGTACGCAAACTCCGCGAAATCAATAAATTCCGACCATTGCTCTTGAGCATCAGAAATGTAACATCTTAAATATTGTTCCAAACTTTGATTAGTTCTTTCAGTCTGTCCATTAGTCTGGGGATGGTATGCGGAAGACAAAGAAATCTGAATCCCCAAGCGTGAACAGAAACTCTTTCAAAAACGCGAAGTAAATTGCCCCCCCCCGATCGGAAACTATATTAGACGGAATGCCATGGAGACAGAAAATATGCGAGATAAATAACCGCGAAAGCTCAGGAGCTGACGGTAGCTTAGATAAAGGAATAAAATGTGCCATCTTACTGAAACGGTCGACGACCACCCAAATCACAGTATTCCCATGTGAGGGAGGCAAATCTACAATAAAATCCATAGAGATATGAGTCCATGGTTCTTTAGGAATCTCAAGTGGGACTAAACACCCACTAGGGGCCTTATGAACCCCCTTACTTCACGCACAAACAGAACATGCGTCGATAAAGGCAGTAATATCGCGTCGCATAGTGGGCCACCATACAAGGCGTCGGGCTAAAATGAAAGTCTTACGATTTCCCAGATGGCCAGCAGTTTTGGCATCATGAAACTCGCGAATTACATCAGGACGCAGATGCGACACCCTAAAGGTACATCTACAGGGGATTCATTTTGAAATGGCACCAAGGCATTATAAAGATCCGGAAGCAAAGCCCCAATCACACAACCCAAAGGCAAAATAGGTTCACCCATATCACCCCGATCCTTGCAATCCCCAAGCATGTGTGACAGAGCATCCGCTTTAGAATTTTTAACTCCTGGCTTAACCCTTTAACCGCCAGCCTACCTTGAGATTTTGTCACCCTTTGTTGCCAGACCATTTTGCACTATTTTGCGCTCCCCATGTTCAACTGTGATTTTTGAAGGGATTTCCAGGGATTTCCCAGGAAAGTGATATATTGTTTTTTTCAGCGGAGCCTGGGCTTTAACATAAAATGTCTTGTTTGTCATTTTCTAAGTGTATTCTCAATATTTTTGGGTGACAATTGTGCAAAAAAAAAAAAAAAAACTATTTTTTACAATTTGTAGTGTTTTTTTGTAATAAAAAATGTAAGTTTGTCAATAAAATCTTATTGCGTGTGAAATCCTAATTTCTCCCGGTTACAGCGGTACCACATATGTATAGGTAGACACCCTTTCCTGCCCAGGAGACTCCCCCAAACTGAAACAACGCTTTAGGAGATTTTCAGATAAAATACAACTGTGCTATGCAATATGCGCACCTTGCAGTTTTTCAAGAAAAACAACCCTTTACATTTGAAATACCCCCCACAAACTATATATTCCCTAGAAGTACACACCTCAAGCTTTCTAGGCGTACCAGGCTTGTTGACATGGGTGCAGTTTTCTGGAAGTAATCCCTCAATGTATTCTTTGGTTGCACAGGGTTTCCCTAAAAATGAATAAAAAAGCAGAATCAAAACCACATTTTCCTAAAAAAACCTATATGCAAAAAAAAAAACAGAAAATCTGAAAAAGCAACATCCCCCAAACAGAATGATACCCAACACGCATAGGTTCTGTCAAGGAAAGAGTTGCCAAACACACCAAAGTAATGCATGCGCATAACGGTAATTTTACTTCAGATATTCAGCTCTGCAGACAAAGTGCGCACCTTGTGCTTTTTCTACCAAACCAACCCTTTACATTTGGAATATCCCCCATAAACCATATATTCCCTGAAAGTACACATATTAAGCTTTCTAAGCGTACCCAGCTTGTTGTAGTGGGCTCATCTTTCTGGAAGTAATATCTCGAAGAATTCATAGGTTGCACAGGATTTCACAAAAAAATGTATAAAAAAGCAGAATAAAAAACACATTTTCCTAAAATATCAATATGCAAATAAGAAAAAACAAGCTAAATCTGAAAGCGCAAGGTCCCCCGAGCAGAACAATACCCAACATGCATAGGTACCTGTAACCTTTTGACTGCCAGTCTACTTGAGATTTTGTCACCCTCTCCTGACAGGATATTTTTCACCATTTTGCGTGATGTTTAACTGTGATTTTTGCAGGAATTTCCAAGAAAATGGCATATTTTCTTTTTGTGGCAGAGTTTAGGCTTTAACATGAAATGTCTTGTTTGTATTTTTTCTACTTTTTTAAATATTTTCAAATAAATAAATAAATAAATAAATAAAAAAATATATATTTTTTAAATTGTCTCCTTTATTTTAAACAAAAACATTTATTTTATTAAAGAAAGCCATATTGCATGTGAAAGCCCCATTTCTCCCGATTACAATGATACCACATATGTATCGGTAGCCCCCCGTTCCTGTCCAGGAACACTTTATAACATTTACAAATAAAATACAACTACTATCCACATAATAAAGGGTTAAATAAAAAAAAATTGGTGTGGGATCCCCCTTTACGGGGGGGGGGGGGGGGGGGCACCATTTCTTGGGGGAATTTTAAGGTTTTTTTGGGAGGCAGGTAAATGGGGCCAAACTAGCCACAGGTGACTTGCCAGACCCCCGAGCCCTGTGAACTGGTATAGGGGTCACATGGACCCCTTACCAGTTCACAAAGGGTTAAAAGTAAAAAAAAAAAAAAACACACACAGAGACACACTTTAAAAAAAACTTTATTAAAAAAAAATATTTTTTTAATTTTTTTTTTTTAATACTTACCTCCCATCCATCCCTGTGTCCCACGCTGATCACTTAGGCTTCTGCTCTCCTGCTGGGTTACAGGTAACAAAGGGTTAATTAAAAAAAAAAATGACATAGGGTCCCCCCTCAAAGGGAGGGGGACCCCATTTTATTTTTGGGATTTTTAAGGGTTAAAACCCTTAAAAATCCAAAAAAAAAATGGCGTGAGGTCCCCCCTACCCAGCATAACCAGCCTGTGACCAGCTATGGGGGCTTGTAGAACAGGGCGCAGGGGCCAGCTTTAGTGGCCCCTGGCCCTGCGGCTACAAGCCATCATAGCCTAGGGCCACGGCTCTTCTGCCCCCCCCTGGGCTTTGGGGAGGCAGGTAATTTGGGGGGCCAGGGGTTAATGGCAAGTCACCCGCTAGCGCAGGTGACTTGCCAGACCCCCGAGCCCTGTGAACTGGTATAGGGGTCACATGGACCCCTTACCAGTTCACAAAGGGTTAAAAGTAAAAAAAAACACACAGACACACTTTTTAAAAAATATCTTTATTAAAAAAAAAAAAAATGTTTTTTTAATATTTTTTTTTAAGACTTACCTCCCATCCATCCCTGTGTCCCACGCTGATCACTGAGGCTTCTGCTCTCCTGCTGCTGCTGGAAGCCTTTTATACCTACTGGGCTACAGGTAACAAAGGGTTAATTAAAAAAAAAAATGACATAGGGTCCCCCCTCGAAGGGAGGGGGACCCCATTTTTTTTTTGGATTTTTAAGGGTTAAAACCCTTAAAAATCCAAAAAAAAAATGGCGTGAGGTCCCCCCTACCCAGCGTAACCAGCCTGTGACCAGCTATGGGGGCTTGTAGAACAGGGCGCAGGTGACTTGCCAGACCCCCGAGCCCTGTGAACTGGTATAAGGGGTCACATGGACCCCTTACCAGTTCACAAAGGGTTAAAGTAAAAAAAAAAAGACAGACACTTTTTTTGTAAATACTTTATTTAAAAAAAAAAAAATTTTTTTACTTTACTCACCTCCGATCTTCATCTTCTGTGTCCCGCGGCGATCTGCTGTCAGTGACGGCTGGGCAGAGGAGGGGGGAGGCAGGCGATCGGAGGATCGCCTACCTCCCTCCTTCCCTGCCCAGCCGTCACTGGCATCTGACAGCTGAACCGCCGGGTGCCCAGATGACACCCGGCGGTGACGTCACCGGCCCCGCCCCAAAGAGGCGGGGCCAGAATCCAAGATGGCGGCCGCCATCGGAAGACGCTGCTGAGGGAGGAGGGCTGTTATGCCCCCTCCAGAAGACAGAAGAGCGGGGAGGGGGGATCGGAGCCCCCTCCCCCCCGTGAAGAGGAGAGCCTGCAGGAGCCGGCGGGGACGAAGGTAGGTAACTGTCATTTTTTTTTTTTTTTTTTATTACAAGAAACCGGGCGGCTGCTGAAACGGGGGGGGCACCTGGTCCGGGCCCTCCCCTGCAGCCGGAGGAGCCCCGATGGGCGATCGGAGCCCCTCTGGCTGAAGAGGAGACCCGACCGGATCGAACGAGGGGTCAGGTAAGTGTCTTTTATTTTTACTTTTTTTTTTATTTGTGGGGAAAGTCAGGCACGTAAATTTTACGTGGCTGGCGTTTAACTGTTGGAGAGGCAGCCACGTAAAATTTACGTGGCTGGCGTTTAAAGGGTTAAATGTAAGTATAAAATTAAAGCGCGAGAAAAATAATCCCCAACGGGCCTGACGAGAGTTCAGTCTCTTAGCTGAGCTAATGTACTCAAGGTTTTTGTGATCGGTATAGACCGTGATCGGATACAATGAACCCTCCAACCAGTGACGCCATTCATCAAAGGCCAGTTTAATCGCCAATAACTCCCTGTTTCCAATATCATAGTTCTGTTCCGCGGCACTAAATTTCCGTGAGAAGTAGGCGCAGGGATGCAATCGTTCAGGATGACCAGAGTATTGCGACAACACCGCCCCCACACCCAACTCAGATGCATCTACTTCAATGGTAAAAGGTTTATTAACGTCAGGGTGAACTAAAACTGGCGCTGAAGTAAAAGCCTGTTTTAGCGTCAGAAAGGCTTCATTGGCCGATGGTGACCAGTTTACAGTGAAGGCGCCCTTGCGAGTAAGGTTGGTAAGAGGAGCAACAATATTGGAAAAACCCTTAATAAAGCGCCGATAAAAATTAGCGAAACCTAAAAAACGCTGTAATTCTTTTAAAGATTTGGGTTGTACCCAATCCCGCACCGCCGAAACTTTCCCCGCATCCATCTCCAATCCCTGGCTAGAGATTACATAACCCAAGAAGGGAACGGTGGTGACCTCAAACATACATTTAGAAATTTTTGCATACAAGTTATTCTCTCTCAATTTTTGAAGAACCATTTTCACATGTTGTCTATGTTCGGACAAAGAATTAGAGAAAATGAGGATATCATCCAAATAAATTACCATGAATCTACCCAAATAGTCTCGAAAGACATCGTTAACAAAATCTTGGAAGACCGCAGGAGCATTACAAAGGCCAAAGGGCATGACTAGATATTCGTAATGACCATCTTTAACATTAAATGCCATTTTCCACTCATCCCCTTGCCGAATACGAATCAGGTTGTAGGCCCCTTTTAGGTCTAACTTAGAAAAAACGCGAGCCCCCACTACTTGATTAAATAAATCCCCAATCAAAGGAAGAAGATAACGTTTCTTTACTGTGATTTTGTTCAAGGCCCTATAATCTATGCAAGGCCTTAAACCTCCATCCTTCTTCTCCACAAAAAAGAATCCAGCGCCCGCAGGTGATGTTGAAGGGCGGATAAATCCCTTGCTCAGATTCTCTGAAATGTATTCCCTCATTGCCTGCTCCTCTGGCCGGGTTAGATTATAAATTTTCCCTCTAGGAGGGATAGTTCCAGGAAGCAGGTCAATGGGACAGTCATAGGCCCTGTGTGGGGGGGAGGGTATCGGCAGATCGTTCGGAGAAAACATCAGCACAATCCGCATAAGGCTGAGGCAATTCCTGGGGCAGCATTACAACACTCCTAAGGGCAGTGGAAAAACAATGTGTCTTACAGTAACTACTCCACCTAACTAAGTCCCCAGTCTGCCAATCTAAAATGGGGTTGTGGAGTTTTAGCCATGGGTATCCCAGAACTACTGGTGTTTCCGGACAATCAAAAACCAGGAATTCTATGTACTCTGAGTGGGAGGAGGCAACAACCAATTTGAGAGGAGGGGTCTTAGTACAGACCGGTCCTCCCTGGATGGCCTTCCCATTTATGGCCAAAACCTGGAGAGATTTCTCAAGGGGTACCAGCGGAATCCCCAGGATGGAGATCATTCTCCGATCCAGGAAATTGCCCGCAGCTCCACTATCAATAAAAGCAGATACTGCCTGCTTGGAAGGACCCCAGAAAAGCTCTGTGGGAATTAACATCTTATTCTGATGAGAGTAATTTACCGACTCACCTAGATCAGTACTCTCCTCCTGATCTAGGCGAGAAAGTTTCCCGCCGGGTACCCCTTATTTGGACAGGACCTAGCAAAGTGTCCCGGACACCAACAATACAGGCAAAGACCCATGGAACGCCTTCGTTGCTTCTCGTCCTGGGAAAGACGAGCTCTACTGATCTGCATGGGCTCCTCTTGTGAGGAGGAGGATGAGTTTACCCCTTGGGAAGTTGATGGTTTGGGGTTCTGAGATGACTTAAAGGGCGTGACGGTTCTAACCCTTTCCCTGGCTCTTTCCCTAAGTCGCCGATCAATTTTGATGGAGACCTGCATGAGTTGGTCTAGATCTGCTGGTGTAGGGAAATTTACCAAAGCATCCTTGATATTTTCTGAAAGCCCCATACGGAACTGGCTACACAGGGCTGAGTCATTCCATCTAGATTCCACTGCCCACCGCCGGAAATCAGCACTGTAGTCCTCGGCGGAATTCCGACCTTGCTTTAGGGCCCGAAGCCTGTTTTCGGCCGTGGACTGACGGTCTGGATCGGCATAAAGCACCCCCATAGCCAAAAAAAAAGATGAAACGGAGTGCAAGGCAGGATCCTCAGGAGGCAAGCTAAAGGCCCATGACTGGGGGTCTCCTTGTAAAAGAGAAATAATTAACCCACCCGTTGGGTCTCAGTGCCCGAGGATAAGGGCCGCAACTTAAAATAGAGTTCACAAGAGTTCTTGAAATTGGAAAAACCGGCTCGGTCTCCAAAGAATTTCTCCGGTAATGGGATCTTTGGTTTCGGAAGGTGAGGTGATACAGCGGATGCAGGTATCTGTCGGGTTTCCTGATTGGCCACTCTCTGGGCGAGCTGGTTGATAGCAGTGGCCATGGCCTGCACCTGCTGCACCAGGTCTTCCATTTTGTGTGGCCTGTGATAATGTCACGCTCTGGGTGCTCTAATTATCCGCTCTGGTAACTCCAGCCCTCCAGGTAAGCCCTCAACCCCCAATCTCCGCAGCCAGCTTCACCTGTAGGAGCCCCCGCTTGCCGGGACGCAGAATATGCCTGCCCGGGATCGGTTGCCCCCAGGACTTCAATGGCTCAAAGGATGTAGGCTTACTGTTTGGAGGTCTGGAGAACCAGTGGCTGGGAGCGGTATTGAGCGAGCCCAATAGCTGGAGCGTTTTAACGGAAGTCCAGACAGGCTAGGGGTCAGCAATGGGTGTTCAGAGATGGCAGCGGTACAAAAGGAGAAGGCAAATCGTGGTCAAGGTTCAGAGCAGAAGTCGGCAACAGGATATCAGATCTAGGATGGTCGGTACAGGCGATGGTCGGCAACGGGAATTCAGATCAAGGATGGTCGGTACAGGTGATGGTCGGCAACGGGAATTCAGATCAAGGATGGTCGGTACAGGTGGTGGTCGGCAACGGGAGTTCAGATCTAGAATAGTCAGTTCAGGCGAGGGTCGGCAACAAGATCAATCACGAGACACATGCAAGAAAGGCTAGGTGCTAGGCGCTATCACAGGCACTGAGTGACAGACAAGGTGAACCCTTTATAGGAACAGATCTAGGGGAGGTGAGTGTATGTGAGTGCATGATTGGTGCATACTAGGATCCTAGCAGCAATAGGCCAGACAAGGGTGAATCGCCCCACCTCTACCATGGGCTCATTGGCCCAGAATAGGGAAAGGGGCGTAAAGCCCTCACTGTAACTTGGGCTCATTGGCCCCTAAACTTCTCCCCCGGCGAGCGCGCAGAGAGCAGAGCCGACGGAGGGCATAAGAACCACGTGCTCACGCCCGCGCGCGAGCACGTCTGCAGGAGCCGGGGCCGGAGCCGAGCAGGGCGCCGCTCGAGCCAACGCCGCCCGAGCAGCTGCTCTGCAGAGACCTCGAGCCGGAAGCTGCGCGGCCAGCTGTCCGGGGACGGCGCGGGAGCGAGGACGCGGTGAGTGAGTCCTGACAAAGAGTTAGTTCTTGATTCTTGAGCAGTATACAGCATCTAGTCCCAATGTGTTTCATCATAACGTCTTAAGGGGGTACATGTCACATGCTTTTGGTGCTACAATTGTTGGTGGCCCGACAACGTGATCTGCTCTGCCATATATTTTTAAAAAGTTGGAAAGAATGCTTCCTATCCCCCCAGAGAGTAGTGAACTGTCCTTTTCCTGGTTCTCTGGGCTACATTCTTTACAAACAGGCTATTTACTGGGTGTTTCCATTACTTTATTCAGCTTTAGTGGCTAATATTTCTCTTTACTATTGAAATTATTATTGTATGGTGTACCTTTGTGGATATTGCAGATTTTTATTATCAGCCCAAGTAGTATGAAGGACAGATTTTTTTCCTTTCATTTCCCCTGGGTAATAAGCAATTTACTAGGTACTATAACATAGTCGCAAGCCAGTATGTGGAGAGACCCATGTTAGGCTTAATATAGGGGGGGCTAAAGAGACCAAAAAACCCTCTACTTAGGTAAAGGAAAAGAGTGGCTTTCCTAGAACGGAAAGTATTTGCACAGTACCCAGTCCAAGGACAGATAGCATTACCCATCTACCCTTGCAGTGGGCGGAGCTATGCAAATCATCTCTTTACGTCTCTGTGCCATCCAAGGCCCTTAGAACCGCTAAGGATGCAATGCCAAGGATTAGCTTTTATACAGCCAGACACATCCAACTAGTGGACACGTGTTTCGAGCTTTAGGCTCTCATCAGCACTAGGGCAGATGCCTCTTGCTGTATGGGGGGTGAGACTTGGACTGGGTACTGTGCAAATACTTTCCGTTCTAGGAAAGCCACTCTGTTCCTTTACCCAATTAGAGGGTTTTTTGGTCTCTTTAGCCCCCCTATATTAAGCCTAACATGGGTCTCTCCACATACTGGCTTGCGACTATGTTTTGGTACTCACCAAGTCTCACCCCCCATACAGCAAGAGGCATCTGCCCTAGTGCTGATGAGAGCCTAAAGCTTGAAACATGTATCCACTAGTTGGATGTGTCTGGCTGTATAAAATTTAAAGCTAATCCTTGGCATTGCATCCTTAGCGGTTCTAAGGGCCTTGGATGGCACAGAGACATAAAGAGATGATTTGCATAGCTCTGCCCACTGCAAGGGTAGATGGGTAATGCTATCTGTCCTTGGACTGGGTACTGTGCAAATACTTTCCGTTCTAGGAAAGCCACTCTTTTCCACTAGGTACTATATAAAGTACTAACAACAGTGCCCAAACCACACCACAGAAGAAGACAATAATAGGGGATAGAATGTGCCTCATTATCCACTGACAGCAGCATGCACAGTGAATTCTATGGCTGACAAAATATTAGAGGGTGTAAAACACATGAAACACTTACAAATTATAAATGCTTACAAATTATACAATCTATAGGGCTCTTAAACTGGGACTCGATAGCGTGATAGCTCTTCGTACTGCATGTCCTGAGTAAGAAGAGGCCGAACTTGCCTAGTTCTCTAGTCAGTCGTTTCAAATGATTGTGTGCATATTGAAGGCTTTTCTTGGCTGATAATACAGTATATGCACAGATAATTTTCTGACCATTTAGACGCCACCTTCCATAGAGCTCTTTGACTTCCTGAAAGGTACAGTATCTGAGCAAAACAAGCAAAGTCAACAGACATGGCTACATGAATGCATGGGAGGGGATTCCTAAATTCAAACAGTCCCTAGGATTTGGAATTAAAACATTAGGTCCAACCCTGGGGTATAGGTTACACTGGAATGACCTTTTCAATTTCAAAACTTGCTTACAGAAGGAGAAAGACACTGCAATATACTGTGCTGTACATATTGCTAGCAGTAACCAGGTTCCAATTTCCCTGCAATTCGCATAACAGATAAATCAGTAATTAAAGAAGAAAGTAGTGTGTTGCTTTTTGCTTCAGTGTTGCTAAAACTCCAGGACTGGCCAATTTCCTGTCCCCTGGGCAGTGGTGTAACTAAATGTGCAAAATTAGATGGGGCACTGAGATGAGACGTGCCTGGTATTTGAATTAATATTGGAGTAGCCTTCCTAGTCTACAGAGCATATTTATTGAGTTACTGAGTTCAGGTGGGGAGAATTACGCCTTAGGCCTGCATACTAAGAGAGCTGGTGACAGCAGGTGACCAGATGGTACTGCAGCCAAAGATCAAGCCCTTTCTTGACACCTAGACCCAAAACCACTGCTGGGGCAGCTATCCATCCTGCATTTCTTGCGTAATAAGGGACAAAACTTTCCCAATTCTGCAGTTGTTTTCTTATAAAAAAGTTGCCTTTTAGTTCACAAGCTTCATGAAGCTGATGACACTTTTGGAGCAATCCTGCTTGTGGGTCTTGAACAATAAAGGTACAAGATTTTAAGCAAAGGTCCACGCAAATTGTTTCATGAATGCATATCTATGGTGGGGGAACGTATATTTCATTTGATGCATCATTGGAGCTCCTTATGTGATCCTCATTTTTTGCAGTCCCTAGCACAGGCTTGAGCATGCTCTGCTGTTTTCATAGACGACTGTGGGCAGTGGCAGACTGGACCACCTTGGGCTTACCAGAGGTAATTATTTTTAGGGCCCACAAACAAGTAGATAGTTGCATAATATAAAGTGCATTGTTTATTCATGAATCTACAAAAGTTACTGAATAAAAAAAATGAAATACACAGAATGCTCCAGACAAACCAGAAACATTGTGTTAGTCTTGCACCTCCTGTGCTGCCCTGGTGTTGGTCCTGGAACAGCGCATGAGGCCTACCAAGGGCCCTTTGATGCTTTGTTGGTCCAGTCCATCACTGGCTGTGGGACTACTGTAGCTTGTGTGCTCCTCATGCTAAAAGCTCCAAGGGAGTAGCTGAAAAAATGAAATTGAAAGGAGGGCAAACTTTGGGTCCCTGGTATCACAGGAAATGGAGGAGAGGTACATGGGACAGCCATTATGTGAACTGCTTGCTGCCGATTATTGCCATGGGTTTTACAGTCCCTTTGATGCCAATTTGTGACTAAACTCCAAATATTAGCTATAATCACCTTTTTTTTTACCCCCAGGCAAAGCCTCCAAGCCTGAAGGCCCTGCATTAATATTTTATGCTTGTATACTGAATGTAGGTATTTCCTTTTTGTACTGAGCAAAATAACAAAAGTACATATATGAAACCACAACATACAATATATTGAACAATAATGCACCATTTTGTTCTAAAAGCAATTTTATTAAATGTTATATGAAACCATGTTCAATTTTTGTAGTTATATTCAATTAAAGGACACATCACATATGTATAGACTGCAATCAAAACTTCCAATAAAATCTTAGATAGATTTCACCTCATTTCTTTTTTCTGGCAATTAGACAGGCAGCTCAGCTACCATACAGGACAATGGGTGTCACTGGTTTTGTGCTTATATCTTCTGCATCATATCTCAGTCCCAGTGACACATATTATTATATATTTGTAAATGAGCATATTGTTTAGGACAGGGGTGCTTAACCTTTAGAAATGCGCTGGCCACTAGAAGGTCCATGTCCAGGCAAAAATATAAACAACAGATACTCACCTATAGTCCCGCACAGCCGATTCAGCTGATACTGGAAATTTGGAACTTTCTGACATTGGGGATCTCGCCATCAGAGCTGAAATCAGCACGCCCCTGCATTGAAAATGAATTGAGCAGCTGTGGCCGTTCGCTGTTAAAGTGATGCGAGGAGGCTGCTGCGCGAGACTATTGGTGAGTATTTATCCTTTATCAACAGTCCCTTTAAGTGATTTATAAACTGGTCATGGGTTACAATGAATAGGTTTAGGATATTTTTTATTTTGAATATCATAATGAAGATTTTCTATCTTATGTCCTTTCACCACCTCATTACCATGCTTATATCTAACAATACATACATGCTACCAATACACATGGTAATTGGCTTACCTCTCCGAATATAAGGGTCCCATATTCCATTCCCCCATAAACCCCACATCATAACTGTGTTCCCAATACTCAATCCATCTAATCTACCACCAATGCAAAGCAATTTAAAGCTATTATTGTGCCAGAGATTTCATCCAGGGGAAGGAGAGGGGGTTGGTCCCATCAATGTCTCCAATCCCCAGCCACGCTGCCACCTCTATTTGCCAATGCACCTCTACTACTGTATATCACTCTTCGTACAAACTAACATCCTTACTCTGCTCCTATTTTAAGTCCCTGTCTAGGCACACACATCTCCCCACCTCTTATCCCCCTTGGAGACCTGTGTAATATAAGTAATTTCAAAGTATCTCAAAATCTCAGATTATATGTAAATACCTTCAATTTCTGTGTGGTAGCTGAGCTGGAAAGGGCATGTCATTGCACAGCTTTATAAGTCATGAGCATGCAATCAGAAACAGTTGTGGGACCACTGTGGCTTAACATGTTCGCTCAACAGCTCCAAGGGTTAGAGTTAGACCACTTTTTAGTGTAGTCCTAGAGAAATAAATTTGGAGCCCTGCTAAAGCTTTTACCCTGTGTTGCGGGCAATAGAGGTACATAGAACAGGCATCAGGTGAGCTGCTTGCTGCCTTATTATTTTATTTTATTTATGCTGTTGCTTGGACTTTCCCTTTAACTACCTTTACATGCCAGTTGTATTTACCCCTCCCACTTTCCCCACAGCAGGTCAGGGGCCATGACAGATGGCACCAAGGGCAGCCATAGGCTGAGCATGCCTGGTTTATGGTGACCAAACAGTGTATAGGGGTAGACAAAGTCACAAACAGCAAACACTTAAATAAATACAATAATTTATACATTCCAACAGTTCCCGACTGAAATTTTTATTTTTAATGTTGGCTAGGATTTTTGACAGCCCAAATTAAGATAAAATAGCTTTTGGGAGTTTTGATTTTGGGGAATAAAATGATATTAATGGTAAATATCCAACAGAAAGTGTTTATGGCTCAGCAATCATTAGTAATTTTATAGAGTAGGTATAAATCGATGAAGGTCCCGGTGGTCACTGCTTCTCTTTGTCTAGATAATGTCCAGTGAATAAAAACCAAATGATAGATTAATAATCTGGTGCTTGCTGAATAAAAGAAGAGGGTTCTGCAGTCTCTGTATCCTAGTTAATTTTTTTTAATGCATTAGTTTTAAAGCGGAACAAAACCTTGGATTTTGACTATCCCGGGTTTTGTTCCTTGCCCCCCGGGAATCCTGATTTGCGATGCTCCACTGTGTGAAACTTCCCCGATCACAGTGTAAAACTCTCCTCTTCTCAATCCTCAATCCTAAGTCGCATGTGTGGGCTCTCTTTCAATCAGAGCCACTTGCTGTGCATATTAAAGTGGACCAACACCCTGAGGTGATCGGCCCGGGAATCTATAAGATTCCCGGGCCGATCACCTCACACACCGCGGGACATCCGAGATCGGGATGTCCCGCGGGGTGAACCCCCCCTGAACACCCCAAATCCACCTACCTGGTCTCCCTCGCGCCCCTCTAGGCGTGCGCGTGCCCGCGCCGGCCGTCTCTGAATGGCCGGCGCGGGCGCGCACACGTCAAGAGTGACGCGCGGGAGGTGCCGACGGGCAAGCTGCTTGTACGTTGCTGTCAATCAGCTTGTCCATCGGCGCCGATTGGACGGCGCGGCCACGTGGGAGCGGGGAGAGGTGAGTTTCGGGGGGTTTCTGGGGGGTTTCACACAGCGGGGCACCCCCAATCGGGGTGCCCCGGGGAAGTGGACCAATACCCAGGATAGTCAAAATCCTAGGTGTTGGTCCACTTTAAATGCTCAGCAAATGGCTCTATTTATTACAAGTGGCCGCATCCCCAGCAGTGGGTGCGCTCCTGATCCCAGCCTATCTGAATGGCTGGGGTGAAAGCGTGCTCACAGAACCAAGATGCAGCCCCTGATGTTTACATTGACGGGGAGCCAGGGAGCAGGTAAGTTTTGCGGTGCCCTGGGGGTTCACACAGTGGGTCATCCCAATTTGGGCCACCCTAGTGGCCAGGCCTGGAATCTTTTAGATTCCAGAGATGGTCGTGCTGGGGTTTGTTCCGCTTTAAAATATGTTATATATATATTATAAATATATTATATATATTATTTACAGTTATTGGGAACTATATTCTTTGTTTCTATTTAGAAAATAAAAATAATGTTGGAGAAAACCTAGTACCATACATATTTATCACAGCACACTATTTGTGAATGTACGCTCTTCAAGAACACATGTACGTATCTATAAATTCTGAACAAGACCCTCCACATTTAATGCTTAATTCTCTCCAAGCCTAAATGATCTGCTGTATAATAGGTGGCAGATGATTAATCTCTTGCTGTTTATAGCCAGACAATAGTCTCCCTCTTCTGTAGTCACTAAGAATATTCTTCTTATATACCTCTTATCTAATACTTATTATTATATTAAACATTACACGTACTGTCTTTCTCACACAAACTGGTTTGCTAACATGGCAGTATGTCTATAATAATTTGCTACAGGTTTGTAGTTTAAAAGGAATGTCAAGGTAAAATGAATATCCGATTCCTTCCCTGTGCTAACTCCAATTTGGGTAGATAAGAATACCAGACTGATAATGCCTGACCCCACTGCGAAGTGGAAAGTGGAGCCCAGCTTCTCCTGTGTTTGTGGCAATTTAGGCTGGTGAAGTTGCTGCAGATTTAGTTGTTATCAGTCACCCAATATCTATATTTCTATGGGCAGCAGACCCACTACTGCACTGACTTATTGATGAATTACAGGCTGGGCTCTTATCCTGGGGTTTCAACACTAATGCCGAGTTCATCTTTATTAACCGTCCCCAATTGATTTTACTGGGAGGGAGGGATGTGGAGATGCTGACTGCTTTAAATTCTACATTGTTAGACCATTGTGTGGGGCTACACGTGGCAATGTCCTAAACTGTTTTCCATTTTTAAATTGAAGGAGAAATGGCCGAGATATCAAGGTTTACAATTTCATCTTATGATTTATCTTTTGAAATGTATGAGCGTGGTCTTTGGCTCTGTGATGCCGCATAATAATCAGCATAATGGGCGGGGTCTGTAAAACAGCATTCTCATCACCCTGGCTGTTTTTCCTCTCTCCCAGTGTCCACAGTTTGATGATGCAGAGCTTTAGACCACCAGCTTATCCCTATTATTTGTGGTCTATGGCAAAGGAATTCAGGAGATGTGCCACTACTCTTTGCCTTGTTTCTACTTTCAGGAGCATCTGTGTTCTGACAGGAAGGGAGAGCACAGCCATGATGAGGTGAGCTGCTGAATGACAGGTTATGCACTTTGTCTACTTTAAGGCTGAATGTGTTTTGTATAGTAAAAAGCATACTGATTCAATAGGTAATTCTGAGGCATACAGCAACTATTCAAATACAGTAGCTATATTATTATTATTATTAATAATAATAATAATAATAATAATAATGGGCCTGCTGACTTACATACTTTCTAGCCTTTTTAGCAGCAGATAAGATACTATATGGCTAGAAATAGAAAATTAAAAAAAAAAAAACAAATATTGAATGTACATTTGCTTTGAACTTGGATTGCTCTGCATTCCTCCTTCTCATCAGTTTGAAAACACGACACTTAAATTACCTGACTACAAAAAAAAGCATAATGTCAACGGCAGTAAAACCTAATCCCTATCAGTGTTATGTCATCTGTACTTAAAAATGGATTTTTATGAGCATCAGCTCGTGAGTGAAGGCACCATTCTGCATTACTGCACATTAGGTCTGGTGTAATTTTATACAGAGGCATCCCTAGCCCTCTAACCTATAAATACCAAAAGAAATATAAAGGCAGAAGCCTTTACAGGGGACTCTATAAAAACTATTATGTAAAGGTTTTCCCTAAGTGTCAGTAGGTCTCCTGCCAGACTTCAATTCTATTCTTCGCATCAGCTGTAGGAGCATGTTCACAACACAGCAAACAACATTCAGTATCTAAAAAGCCATAAAGATGTATACTGATCCCATAGCCCCCATAAAATTAGTAGTAACAACATTAAAATTACATTTTGTCCCCCTGGATCCTGGGGATCCTGTATGTTATGCTATGGTATCTAGCAGAAAAGACCCACAGAATACTTACTGGGGCTGTTGCTTTAATTGATAGAGATTAAAAGGGTACTCTGGTTTAGGGGATATTCTCTGGGCGCCGTAATTAGGGCAGCCCACCGCTCGGGGCATGTGTACACTCACTGCACGGATGGGTTAAGTGTGGAGGAGGATTTCCTATGTGTGTGCAAGCATACAATGGCCATCTATGCATTAAAAAAAGAAATAAATAATAGAAAAATCTGTACCTAATAATCTTGAGAACCCTCTACTTTTTGTCAAAGCCTGCTGCTTCTAGTGTTTGTTGCTTAGTATGACAACAGGTATAATAATCACTTTCTACTATAAACTAAGCTACAAGTACAGAAACCTTTTCAGGAAATAAAACCCATGGCAGCGGGCCCTGGAACCTAAAAGATCCCAGGGCCGGTCGTTGCCCCCCCCCCCCCCCCCCCCCCCCTCAGTTCATCGGTATTCACTCACTCATCTTGTCCAATCAGAGCCGTTTTCTGTACCTATGTAAGTCGGCAAATGGCTTTGATTGTTTACTATGGGGAGTGAGAGTGGCAACATCCCATGCATCTTTGGGCTGTTTGCACACCCCTAGGGATGGAGTTTATTAGAGCCATTTGATATATTTCAAATGCTTTTTGGACCGGGAAGACGTGAGTTGTATTGGGCAATCTGGGGGTTCACATAGTGGGTCTTTCCAACTTGGGATGCCCCTGGCACACAAACAAAACTCAATATAGTCAAATTACCAGGTTTTGTTCAGCCTTAAGTTTCATGTATTAAACACAGTTTTACAACCGCTATAATGAAATGTAACCTGCATTTATTAATGGCATCCAGCAGGACACAGAGAAACTTCTAAAAGTAAAATACTAATGAACTCTCTCCCAAGGATTCAGCCCACATCTGATCTACTCTAATCAACTAGAAAAAAGGCTGCAAGGTGTTCAAGAAAATAATTGATGGATGGATAATGACTCATGGTGACTAGTGTGTATCAAAAGACATCAAAGACATCCTAGTGGGTAGGAAATGTTGTTTTGAACTAGTTTAAGAGGGCCTTCAATCAAAATTTGAACAGTGCCTTCACGGTGACTCGCCCATGCAACTCGCTTAGCCAGTGTTGCGCTGTTGAAATGTGTTGACCAAACTCGACTGCTAACAGTGCATGTTGGAATGCGAAGCAGTAAGCTGTAGCTGCTGCCCGATACTAGGCTTAAACTGGACCAACACCTGTTTTTCCTTTACCTGGTGTTGGTCCCGCAGACAGCTGGCTCGTAGTGAAGGTAAGGATATCGGATGTTCTGGATGCCTCCCTCAAGCTTGTTTTTATTAGCTATCTGCGAGACCAATGCATGTTAAAGAAAAAAATGGTGTTGGTCTAGTTTAAACAGGACCCTAGGTCACTCACCTTCCTGTGGCTTCCATGACGCAGACTTGGGCGAGAATGAGCATGCTGACTGGCTGAGAGGTGAGTCACGTGCGCCACTGGCCGCATCACCTGCTCATCTCCTAGCCGTGGCATGCCAGTGCTGCCCATTCAGAAAGGCCAGACCCGGGTGCACGCACGGCTAGAGGTGAGCCGGGATGCGGCTGCTGCACAGAGAGGCGGCAAGGGCTCCAGGACAGTGAAATGGGGCTTCTGGGGGATTTTACACACCTGGGGGGTTTTAGACTCCAGGGCCTCTGATGTTCCTCTGAGATTATTTGCTTATAGAAGCTGAAAACGAAAACGCCTTGATTAAAGGCTTGATGACATCTTGTAAATCTTCCTGAAACTTAGTCTCCTATATATGCAATGGTAAAATGCTCCATCACTATGTGAAAGAAAAAGCTATAACATCCCATATGTAACATACCGTATGTTAACAGTCAGTAGTACTGCACCTTAGCAGATGATTAGACTTAAATTATTATCTACAATATTTAGTATCCAGTCCATGCAACATTCCCAGTAACAGTCCGGGCTTGATCTGATCATGTGAACACTGTAGATAGGAGGCTACAGCAGATAATTCATGTGTTACTTTTCTTTCTCTGCATTCTCAAACTCTTCCACATTACTTGATTCATTAACAATTTTTCCATCCACTAATGTTTGTGTCACAATTTTTACAATCTTCTTGGTTCGAATATCTGGCTCTGTTAAAGAAAAAATGTGAATCTGCATTATTACTTTTAATACAGTAGTTTTTATAGCTAAATAAAAGGCCTCATTTTTGTGATGTGTATAAAAGTCTATAAATATATATATATAAGTATACATATCCCTAGTTAAATGGCAGGTTTCGTCAGGTAAAATATAGCCCAAAAAGAATAATTTTAGAATTGTTCTAACTTTAGTGTGACCCATAGTCTATGATTCAGTAAACATTCCTTAAAAATATGCCTTCCCTTCCGAGGTAAATGTAGCCAGAACTCTCACCAAACAAGCATGGCCAGAGTTTAGGCATGCAGCAAACATGTCTCCTTCACAGGCTCCAACGTTGCAACTTGCTGCGTCTCATCACACAGCTTCCCCCCCAGATTGCCTTTCTCAGCAACCCTTTGTAGTCCTGTGATGAGCAAGCCTCAGGCACCTATGTGGGCTGAGACAAACAGGTAAACTCCGGCCCGGAGTAAGCGGAACGGCGGGTCCCACTACCAACCTACCTCCCATTCCATAGTAATCCAGGCCCAGACAAAACCTCAACAAAAAGGCTTAAGTGCTCTGAAAGCTCTGAAACAAAAGCTCCTGAATTTCTTATCTCACCCAAGCCAGCATCCTGGGTGAAATATACACCCCTTCCTCGTACAGCCAGCTGCATACCTACAATATATATATATATATATATATATATATATATATATATATATATATTTTTTTTTTTTTTTTCTTGCTACTTGGTTTATTATTTTTCATATTGTTATTTAGGCTTTGGATGGTGTTTTGGAGGGTTGATGCATCCTACATTCCAATAGTGTAACATACTTGATCTTCTCTCTGTATTAAAGAGGGAGTCCAGTCAAACATAAATCAAATAATAAATCCAGTGTAGTTGAGTTTTGGAAATGCTAAAATTGGATACCAAAAAGGAGGATGGAAGAGGAAGGGCAGAAGGAAGAAGACAAATTTGATCAAAAACATGCAAATATGCATTTGCAATATGCAAACCAAACAAGGGAGGGAGGGTTAAAGAGAACATCTGAGACAGAACATTGGGCAAAAAAACATTAAATGGAATCAGAATATCCCCAAGAAAAACACCACCAAAAAATAGAGAACACAGGTACTCCAGAGAATACACTCTGAAATGGTAAATAGAGCTTCACACAAAACACAGAAGCTGGATAGATCAAATCACTATGGAGAAACAGTAAAGGAAAGGAAAGGGGAGAAACAAGGGAGACCATCGGTAGCATTTAAACACTTAGCCGGCCAAATGTGCATGGGGCAGGGGCCACTTAAAACAGCAGATTTTCCTTGTGGAAGGTGCAAGCTGGTGCAAGAAGAGGCAAAAAGATTTCTCCTGTGCGCTTGCCATTTGGTGTGATTCACATGTGCACCCGGTGTGTGCACTCAGCCATGAATCCTGTGCCTAGGTGCATGCGGAATCTTTTGCACTCCATCTGAGCGTTTTTGTACACCGACCATGAATCAACCCATAAACCACTCTATAAATCATTTTATAATGTTTTCTGCTTTTTGCGTATTTTATTTGCTTGTGCAAGATTATAAGTGCATAAAAAGTTCTGCTGAATCTGTCAAGATCCTGTTCTTTTTTGCAGCAGAGACCATTAGACCAGTAGCAGGTAGAGTGTTTAAACGCTAACCAGCACCTAATACAGTTTCTTTGTTTCAAACAAGAAATTACACATTCTATGCATTTCTGGGGCTATATTTATTATTAACTCTGGTTTGTGTGTGCATAAAGCAATGTGTGTGTGTGCCAGGCAAGCTACTTACGTCTTGGCTTAGGCAGGACAATCTTCTCTCTGTTAAGAGAATGAAACATCATGTTACCAAGACTGACAAAACAATACAAGATGAAATTACTAAGTTTATACCTGTAACAATAAGTTAAAACAAATTAATTGTCTAGTTTTATTTGAATATGACCAAGTACCTATTACTTGCAGAGAATATTCTTGAAATACTGTATATGCCATGAAGTGTTGCTATAGTTGTAGAGGAACAAAACCTGTGATTTTCACTATCCAGGGTTTTGTTCCTCATTCCCGTGGCAGCTTTTCTCGTTCCTTTCCTCCGGCTATGTGTATCTGTGGCAGCTATCCAAATAGGCCTGGCACAGGTGTACACATTATGCGGAGGCATTACTGGGATGCCACTGTGGACTTGCATATGCCATGGATTGCTGGAAATGTAATATTCTGGGCAAACTGAGGGGGTTTCACACTTTGGGCCATCCAAAAAGGAGTGAGGTGACCAGCCCTAGAGTCTTATGGTCTCTAGGCCGGTGGTTATGTTATCTTTTTATGAAAAACATCATCAGGTCAAAGACATTATGGGGATATGATACTGATTGCATTTGTATGATAGGAGCTATAACTTCATGAAACCATGAAACACCTTAAAAGGCAGCAACAACAAAAAAATAATACTCACCTTTTGTTACCTGCACCGGTTCCCACATACTCGGCCCCTGTGTCAGTCATTAGCATATATCACTCCACTCCATTAACTTCAATAATGAGGGTGTGCCAGGTTTGGGTTTTTACGCCAAGTACAGTACCCCATGGCAACAAGCAGTTACAATCAAGTACCCCAACGGGGAGAGCATATCAATTACTGTGTTGTTACCAAAATAAGTAGGTCACAGGCCTTGCAGCACTACCTAAAGGAAGAAAGATTCATGTTTTTCTGTTAAAATAAAATGCCAGACCCATAAAAACCACCCTGTTGGTGCACCCCTAAATATTGCTGCGTACCCCCTGGTACATGTCCTGCAGGTTGAGAAACAGTGATTTACAATACCCACAAATCCTTTCCCCTGGAAACATGTAGACTAGGGCTTACAACGTTGTGTGCCTATTTTTCTGGCAGCTCTTCTTATATTTCACTGTATTGTCCAAGGGAACCTCAGATAAGGCAGAGGTTGCTCTTGTGACTTGGATCCTGCTTGCCGTTGGTGTATGGCAGTGTATGAAGCTCAGCTGGGAGCTGATAAAGAATGGCTGCCTCGGACTGAGATTGCTGGGGCCTTGACCCGGCATGTGAGGTCTGTTTTTGCTCCTGCTGCTCTCCATGTTGAGCCATCTGCTGTTTCGCTTATGTATGTTTGTTGTGTTTATGTGGCTTTCCCCTGGGTCATTATGTTCCCTTCCCTCTCATAGGTGTTTGTGATTCCCTCCTTTGTCTTCCCTATAAATTTACTGTATGTGGCCATAGCCCTTTGTAGGGTCGGCAGCTTGCCTCTCTGGTGGCATAGAAGGTTTTTTGTCTTATGTGCATATGTGCCTCTGCTCACCTGTTCCCAGCCTTTGACCCTGCCCATCTGTCCCCTGCACATGACTCCAACCACTCAGTTCCTGGTCTGTGTCTCCCAGAAGTGACAATTGCTATAGCTTCTAGAGAGGAATTAACTGCCTTGCTTAAAGCTGCCTCAATCTCCCCAGTCCCCATTCCTAAACTATGAAATTCCCAAACTGCCCTGAGTGCCCAGCGATATAATTCACCTGGACTTGACAGGTAACTACACCATGGACTGTCATCTTCCATATAGCATTGAAAGGTTTTTATGGTAAGAAGCAGGGCAGGTCTAGCTCCATGTTTATGTAGACCCTTGGGTAAGCTAGTCTTACCAAGCCCCTTGGCATGTGTCATCCCCCTTTCCATGTTACGTCAAGTCACTCTGCTTCCTGCCAGTCCTCACTGCTCTCTACACTTCCACCTATCATCTTTTAGTCCACTTTTAGTTTATTTTTAAACCTTAGCTACGCATACCCCAGTGGGTACACAGAGATGTTCAGTGGTACATTAAGGGGGGTCTAATGGGTCTGGTTTATTATAACATTTAATATAACATTTTTCATTCTTGCTTTAACATTTGCTACAAGGCCCATGACCAACTTATTTTTGTAACATTTACAGATGATCTCCTTCTTGATGTTGCTGACTGTCTTCTGCTTCTTACTGCTTTATTCACTGCCACTGAAGAGTCCATCATTGCTGCCAATCATCCTCTGGTCCTCTTGTTGCTGCTACTTGTGGTCCTTAAAGCGGACCTTCACCCTAAATAAGAGCCTATCTTATATGTTTCCCTCAACCTGTACATACATATTGCTCACATTAAAAATCATCCTACCTGCATCTAAACATTTAAACATCCAAGATGGCGGCTCATGGACGTGCAGGCTGCCTGAAAACAGGAAGTGTCTTCTCACTGTGCCGCTCTGCATTCTGGGATTGCTGACCTTTTATTGACCCCAGCTCTGCTCTGTTTGTGCAAAGCACAGCTATAACCCCGCTCTCCTGCACTTTTGACCCCTCTCAACTCCTCAGTATGTGATGCTACTGAGCCAAGATGGCGGCACCCGTATCCTAGAGTGCTGAACAGAGTTGCAGGCCAGTGAGAGAAAGAATAAAAAGTAAGTGACTAAAAACCTTAAATATATTAATTTTAGATGCTAGGGAATAGTTTTTTTTTAGGGGTTTGGGCTTTTCATTAAATGACGCTGAAGGTCCGCTTTAACATCTGCCACCAATATCTCTATTTTTACCTGCTCTCTCCATTCCCACCAACTATCCTTAACTTGATGCCAACCATAAACAGGTCTGCAAACTGGACTCCAGGCTAACCAGTCCAATGGGTGGCCAGAGAATGATCCCCCTGCAAATGCCACGGAAGATGGCCGGGGCACCTGGCACATGCCTGGGTATGCCTGGCGCTGACCCTGGTCAAGGGCCAGGCAGCACTAGTTCAAGATATAGGCACCAGATTCATACTTTAATTCTGGAAATTAAAGCATAGATTTAAGGAAGGAAAAAAAGGGGCATTCACACCTACAACTTTCACTAGAGCAATGTGATAATATATTACATTATAACTAGTTACCAAAAGCCAGAAATGATTTGTTGTTACTTATGCAACATGTAGTAGAACTATGATTATCCAAGAATTTTGAGGCCCGAGTTAAGATTCTTGGCATCAAACTGTTCATTTGTTTTTCTGTGCTGTAACTGCATTTATACACCAATTTAGGCAGCCTAAGCTATTCATTTGTTAAGTCTTAGAAAACATAGTCAGCATTTTCAACAAGCTGCCCAATAAACAGTGTTTATTGAGGCTCGTTAGTTTCTGCTCCACTGGAGCTTATAATCGGAATGTCCTAAAAGCGGCACACAAATGCCACTGGCATACCAGCAAAAGCCAATAAACTGGCTGGTGTAGCTTTGAAAGAGAGGAAAAACTGCAATATTAGTGATACATTGTAACTGTGTTGTATATATGCAATGTCGGCTTTAGTATGATCAGGGCAGCTTTAAAGCAAAATTGTGCTCAGCACGGGAAGGAAAATACTCGGCTCCATCTTTAGCCATCCTGTGGTGCTGAGTAGAGATGAGCAAACGAACAAACCGGAGTTCGCTTCGAATTTAAAAAAAAAAAATAGATTAACCATAAATCTTTTCTCCTGAAATTCTGCTGGTATAAATAGCCCCTCCCTTTGGCGGGGAGTGAGATGTTAGAAGCCGGAGAGATCGGTGGAAGCCAGGCAAGGGACAGCTCTGCACGCACCTGGCTTCCGCCAATCTCTCTGGCTGTCAGAAGCAGCGGTGGACAGCATGGGACACAGAGGTTGGTGATGCATTAGAGTTATGTATGGGGGGGGGAAAGAATAAAATATTTTTTACTTTTGTGCTTGTGTGTATTTTTTATATTTAATCCTTTGTGAACTGATAATCGGTCCTTTAAGGGTTAAAAATAAAAAAAATGACTTAGGGTCCCTTTCCCCCCCCCCTCTTGGAGGCCAATTGGCCGGCCCCCAACCATGAAGGCTAAGAGCCATTGGCTTTTCTGCATCCCCATCGGCTTTGAGGATGCAGGTAATGGAGCAGGAGGTTATGGCAAGTCACCCACTTGCTGTGAACTGGTATCGGGTTCTTAAGGACCCCGTACCAGTTCACAAAGAGTTAAATGTAAAAGGACAAAAGTAATTTGTTCTTTTTTTCCCCTTACTTACCTCCAACCCATCACTGATCCCTGTGTCCCATGGCTGCTTCTGACAGCCGCAGGGATCAGTGAAAGCCAGCCCCAAGGGAAGGGCTTCCCTGTGTATGGCTTCTGACGATCTCACCGTCTTCTGACATCTTGCTTCCCACCACAGGGAGAGGCTATTTATGCCACCAGAGTGAGCTGATGTCAGCTCTCTCACTGGTATAAATAGCCCCTCCCTGTGGCAGGGAGCAAGATGGCAGGAGCCCAGCTGGGGCTTTCTGCAGAGAACGAGACGGGACAGCGATCGGAGGATGAGGACATTGCCCGATTCTGGAATGGGGGTGAAGTTAAGTCTATTTCTTAATTGTTTTATTAGAGACTTTGTTTAAAGTTAATGTTGACTATTGCGGGTTTTGTTCTCTGCCCTGGGGGCATTATGATTTGGGATGCCCAGCTATGTCAAACCCCCCATATTGCCCAGTACAACTGCATATTAACTGTTCACCAAACTGCTCTGTTTACTGCATTCAGGACCTTGAGTGGCCACATCCCCAGCAGCATGCGCTCCTGCCCTCTGAATGGGGGGGGGGGGCGCATTTTACAGCCCAAAGAGGCAAGTATGCAGCTGCCCAATGTTTACATCGGCGAGGGAGCCAGTAGTTAAAATAAGAAAAAATCCTGAGTTTTGTTCCACTTTAAGGCTGTACAAGGACTTTAACATATCAGTTTAAGAGCTATGATAACTGTGTACAGCCTGTAAAGGATTTTCCTAGCCTCAGGGAGTGATGTTGTACAGTTGCTGCAGAATGGGCATATGTTTAATAAAAAAAGTTTCAGTAAATTATTTACTAATGACTTACTATGATATTACAGGGACCCCAGTTTTCTGGTACTACGAGTAGAAAATATTTCACAAGTGAAATTACCCTTTTTCTTTGTTCTAATTAATGTGACTGGAAGCAAAGTTTAATCTGTTAATGATGTTATTATGCTGTAACAATAGCAAACGAGTTGTGAAATGTATCTACAACTTGAGAGGAATAAAGAAAAGTGTGGAAACAACTAACACCCTTGTATGAATACCTTCCTAAAGCTCCCACACAGCCAGGGCCTGTGAGGAATGTTAGGCCTGTGTTTGTTGAGGAGGGGGGACATATAACACTGGCCTGTGACATTCTCAAGGTGTCAATCTTCTGTTCAGCTGTAACCTAGCTGCATAGCATGTGCTCCTCCACACGGGAAAAACTTACTGTAATTCTCCATCCAGTAAACGGCGATACTCTTCAATTTCAGCTTCCAGCGTCTCTTTAATCTTCCACAGAGCTTCATATTCCAGCTTGTTGTTCTGCACAGTGTGAAGTATGTCAGACAGATCGTGTTCCAAAAGGCCAATGTTTCCTTGTAGCCTTTCAAGTTCCTTTTTGTAGCGGAGCTCGGTTTCTTCAAGGTTTTGTCTCAGGGCATTAATCTGCAAGGTAATTAAACACAGGGTAACTTACTGTCTTTCAGAGAGCTCCATGACCCTTTGAAGCGGAACAAAATCTGGGATATTGACTGTCACAGGTTTTGCTCCCTGCTCCGTGTCCCCCCCCAGATCAGCCAGAAAAACTCACCTTTCCCTGGTCCTACGGGACATGCATGGGCTCTCGTCCAATCAGAGATGTTTGTCATGCATACTTAAAGTGGACCAACACCAGTGCGGGTACAGGTGTTGGTATCAGACGGCCAATTGCAGCGCTGGATTTCTGGCAAGGATCAAGGCTAAAGGTAAGGATTGCGGGCGTTCGCGGGGTGTTAGGTGTGGGAAATGCCCCCCAGACTGTCATATAACAGATAAGACAGTCTGGGGGGCATCCCCCGCACATAACCCTCCCAAACGCCCGTAATCCTTACCTTTAGTCTTGATCCTTGCCAGAAATCCAGCGCTGCAATCATGTGTTTCCACATCTGCAGCCAGTCAATGAGTGAGCCAGCTCTTTTATGACATGTTTTTTTTTCTACCAAATTTGTAGTTTATTGATTAGTGCAGCAAGTGTGAACAGTCAATTTGAGCCTTTGGCAAGTGCAGAGCAGTGCACATGTGCAAACATTTCCATCAAGCTAATATGCACACAGTACTGAAATGTTATATATATATATATATATATATATATATCATATAAAACAATATGTAACTTGCATTAAGTAAGTCAGTTGGGAGTTGCTGACAGTTTGGGACCCATTGCTGCATAATATTTTTTTATGCATGGATGACTGAAATTTTACAGCTTATAAATGTTTGCATTCCTTTATAAGAGTTAGTTCAGGTATACATATAAGCTGCATATCTGTGTTAGAAGTGTATTTTCTCACCTGGTTTCCTGCGGTCTCCAGTTCCAGGTGTAGTCCTTGCAAGACTGTTTTCTTTTCTTGCAATTCCTTCTTTGCCTTCTGCACAGCTTCATCGTCTTTTGCCATTTGTAGTGTAAAAGCATTGTACTAGAAAAAGTTGCACAACATCACGTCATCAATATAAAATAGAACATCCCCCTCAATGGCAGCAATTTCAGTTTGCCACTGTTAATCTTTTTTTTGTTTAAACTTTGCATGTGTCATGCACGCTCAAAAATTGAAATTGTTAGTTATAATTACCATAGTAAATCCTGACTAGTATAAGGCAGGCTTAAACTCAAAAGTGTTCCAAAGAAATACATACCCCTCGATTCAAAGAGCAAAAGTTAAGTGATTTCGTATCGAGAATCGTAAGTTTGGGTGGGTGTTTGTCATTTTTTCTTGTTTTTTTGGCCATTTCGTATTCGCACGATCGTTCGCGCATAGACGTATATGAACATACGCATTTCGTACGAGAATCGTATAATTTGCGTTAGTTCGTGTGTTTTTCCCGTCCAAATCGTATTATTTGCGTCCGATCCTATTTTTTACGTCCTTCACATGGGCTTGCGCCCAATTCAGAGAGGTGATTGCTAATTGTTTTGAAGCCCATTAAAGAGCTGCTTTACGAAATGTTTGCCGGCAGCTATTTGGCCTCGGGAGTAGGATGGAGCGGAGCGAGTTTGTGGCACATCAAGGGCTTATGCTTTTTGGCATTGAGTTGATCGAGATGTCTGAGAGCAGATTGCCCCTGCGTCGTCGCATGAACATCGATAGCATGAATGATGTTGAGCTGTTCGAGCTGACCAGGCTTAATCGCGCTTCCCTCCATAAATTATATAGTGAGCTGCGGCCATGGTTAGCCCGCACCACAAGGAAGGGGCATGCAATTTCAGGTATGACCAAGATGCTTGGCTGCCTGCAATTTTTGGCGAACGGCTCGTTCCAGAGGCTGGGTGCCCTCTCTGTGGGGATGTCACAGCCTACGCTGAGCCGCGCACTGTCTAAATTTTTGGAAGGCATGGCTGCCATAACTCAAAAATATATTTTTTTTCCAGATGATATGGCAGCCAGAAACGCCATTAAGCTTGGGTTTTATAATGTGGCCGACATGCCCAACGTTATTGGTGCAATTGACTGCACACATGTGGCACTCGTACCTAGGGCAGCCGACGAGTATATATATAGGTATTGAGATTGGTTATTATGTTGCCCAACGTGTCATGTAACCTGTTTTCCTTTGCGGCAGCATATTTGTTTATCCCTCATTTGTGTAGCTGCTTTAGCTCGGCTTTTCATTAGTCTTTCCCAATAGAGTGCAGACATGTTTTGTGGTTAATTTATTAGTTTGGGTCAAATATCAATTACCCTTTTTGTATGTTTTTTCCTTAAGGAATCGTAAAATGGGACACTCACTTAATGTCCAGGCCGTGGTTGGTCCGGATATGCGGTTTATGAGTGTCCTTGCCGGCTACCCCGGATCGTCCCACGACTCCTATATCCTCCGGCGATCTGGGTTGTTTCGGAGATTTGAGGCAGGTGAATTTTCGGGGGCATGGCTGCTTGGTAAGTGTGTCCTATTTGTGTGTTATTAAATGTGGCATTAATCTTGTATTTGTTGATATGTTTGTTTTTGAAAACTTTACAGAAGCGTCCAACTGCCTTTTTCTTGGCTCATATATTAGGAACTTACCCAAAAAATCCTTGTCTCGCTGTGGCCTTCAGAATGTTTTCCCTTTAGTTAGGATGTCTGTAAGTTCCTTGTGCCTAAATATATTGGTTTGGAGTTTATACCCAAGGATCTTGGACCTTTGGCTCCTTTGGTACTATTGGTCTTTAAATGTCAAAGTGGACTTAAACTGCATACATTGTAGTTTCCTGTGAAATGTGGATAGGGATCTTTGACCTTTGGCTCCTTTGGTACTATTGGTCGTTAAATGTCAAAGTGGACTTAAACTGCATACATTGTAGTTTCCTGTGAAATGTGGATAGGGATCTTTGACCTTTGGCTCCTTTGGTACTATTGGTCTTTAAATGTCAAAGTGGACTTAAACTGCATACATTGTAGTTTCCAGAGAAATGTGGATAGGCCCTCAGCAGCATCCTAATTGTAACATGTCTGAAAACTACAAATATATGTAAAATACAAATACCCTTGGCCGTGCAGATGTTTGTTAATTAATTGGTATATAGAAGGGCCATTTTTATTTAGGTTATACCTTAGTGCAATTTTTGGGGGCCCTAATGTGCCGTGTTTTTTTTTGGGAACACTTTACCTTACATCATTATGATATCTGTGAAATTTCTGGTGTTGGTTGTGTTGCCTTTTTAATTTTGATTACATTTAATTCTCTGTTTAAGGTGATTCCGGGTACCCACTTCTACCCTGGCTCATGACGCCTGTGCTGCGGCCCCAGGATGCCTCTCAGGAAGCGTATAACCGTGCGCATCGCAAGACCCGGGCTGTTGTGGAGAGGGCCTTTGGTCTGCTGAAGACACGTTTTCGTTGCCTTGACCATACTGGGGGGGCCCTGCAATATGATCCCAAGAAAGTGATCGACATTATAATGGCATGTGCTGTTTTGCACAATTTTGCCATCATGGAACGTGTCCCACGTTATGTGGACAGCCTGCCCTCTTCAGCCGTCGAGGATGAAGTCGAGAATTTTGAGGGGCCCCCCAGTGAGTCTGGCCAATCTGTTCGAGCCAACCTGATCAGCCAGCATTTTAGTTAACTTTTTTCCCTGTCTCACCATTCTGTATGTCTGTGTTATCCTTTTTGTTACATATGTTGTTTTGCCGTAATGTGGCATTACCTCTAAGTAAAACATTTAGACCTTAATTGTTGCCTAATGTATTTCATGTAGTTTCCTTAGCTTTAGCTTTGCATTGTTACACCTCTTCAAACCAAAATTATCTGTTTTAGCCCAAGCTGTTAAAAATGTCTTCCCACTAAAAACGCCACAAGTATTGTAAGTGAATTTTTTGTTTTACTTTGAAAATGAAAAATTATAGTGGTTAACAGAAATCAGTCCACATACATCTGTGGTAACAAATGGATAACATTAAAAAAAAACATCGAGCACATCTACACCTGGAAGTGAGTGGCACAACCAAACAAGGACACCCAGTCCAAAGGCCAGCCTAGTCCAGTCATTAATATTGCCTGTGCCCAGGGATATTTGGGCATGGCCATAATGTCACACAAACATGTCTGCAAACAGGAGGAGCACCAACCAAATACATAGGTAAAGCCATAAGTGGCCAGATAAACTCCACATAGACCTATGGCATTGGCTAGTGGCCTTAAGCATTACTCTAAGGAGCTATATGGGAGCAAATACAAAACACAACCTGCCAGAGCAACACAAAATGGATTGTTTGAAACCTCAAAGGACAAGTAAATACAGTGGGGGTTAAGAGAAAAGATGTCCCACACACCCATGGCTTAATAGGGTGGCTGCCCATAATACCCAGGTGGAGGTCCAGGTGGAGGTCCATGGGAATGGGACCTAGCCTGGGCCATGGCAGCATTGTGAATTTGAAACTGCTCCACAATGTTTCTCTGCATATTGGTCATCTCAGCCATGGCTGACTGGATGCCATTACTTGCATTGGCCACGTTGCTGTTGAGGGTACGCAACTCCGCGAGGATGCCCTGTAGACTGGTATGGATGTTCACCATGTCGGCATGCCTTTGCTCACGCTCTGTAACGAGCTGGGCGTCATAAGAGTCCCTTTGTTGGGTCCATAATTGAAGCAGGGCACTCTGCCTCCCCTGGGAAATTGTGGGGCGGCGTAATGGCGTCCGCCGCACAATTACCCTGGCTCTTGGGCGTGCCCTGCCGCGTGGTGTCGTACCCTCAACAGCAACCGGCCTGCTTTGCAAATCCTCAGCAGCAGAGTGAACACTGGGGACTGTAGTGTCAGTCTCCCCATGTGCAAGCACAATGGATGGAGATTCACTCTGCTGCTGAGGATTGGCCAGAGAAACATTATGGAGCAGTTCCAAATTGGGACCCAGGGGGAGTTCATCCGACGTGCCCTGTACGGAGACATCATCATCTTCCTCCATGTCCTGGATCTCTTCCATGAGTGTGCGGGTCTGTAGGGACATATCAAAAAAAAAAGGCTAAGTTTGCGTCCAAATTTTGGATTTCAACAGTTTAACACATTCTTAAGCACTTGTTAGTATTTATGCTACTAAATTAACTTACCGAAAATCTCTGATCTGGGCTCCTATGCTGTGCGGACCTGGTAGGCATAACCAAACTGGGGGGTGAGTTTACCCTTGCTGAGGGATCATGCTGGGCTGAAGAAGAGAAAAACAAACCACGTAAACACACACACATAACCTTTTTTAGGATAGGTAATCAAATATAGCTCTATTTGTAATATTATTCAACTCTAGAGCAATGGTGACCTTTGTTCAAACACACGCAAGTTTACATAGGTGCAATGGCTCTGAAAAACTGCTAAGTGACCTCAGTTCTAAGTCATGAAGTGTACCCAGTCAGCATACAACTTTCAAGGCACATTTTTGGATTTAGCCTACCATTCGCTAGGTCCGGGGTACTCAAACAATTGTTTGAAACGCCCATTTAAAGGTATGTGGTGAGAGGTGAATGTCTGGCCATGGTGCTGACGCAGGGGGTGTCTAGTTAAAAATAAATACACTGGTGGAGGGGCTGGAGATTTCAAAGTGCCAACTAATAAAGGCTGCTTGCCCTTGCTGGGCTGGATGGGCCAGAGCTGAGGGGACAGGGATTGGATGGCTAAAGGGGGGAGTTAACGTATTGATGGTGATGGGATGGATGGAGCCAATCTGTTACAAATGTATGGGGCTTATGTGGGGGGGGGGCATGGGTGGACTGTGGCAGATGGGCCAGAGCAGGGGCAGCGGGACACGATTGTGGCCAGAGAAAATTTAAATAAGTTACTGTGTACCTTGCAATGCCACTTCCTGGGCAGTACTTCATATTGCAATGCTATGTTTCACGGAGCCATGACATTGGGCAGGAGACCAACCACTACATGGCCGATCAAGGGGGCAGCTCTGAGCACGTCAACACAGAAGTAACTGAGTGCAGGGCTGTCTGGGCAGGGGGCCTTGAATGTGGTGCCAAGGTCCGCATTGGGACCCCGGGCCGCCAGTTGAGTCTCGCTGCTCTAGGTCAGATATGTTTGTGGGTGGCTAATTAAATTGTTAACTCAAACACAACTCACACAACCAAAAGGCAACCCATACATAATGATGTGTGTTTTGTGATTGATTCAAAATATCTCACTTATCTTGCGAAACTTCATGACTTTAACAATACAATTGGACATTTGAACTTTGCCATAATGGCTGTGGGCCTAAATGTGTGATTCCCAGGGACAAAAAGAGGACACAAACAGCCACAGTAGTGCGAGGCCAAGCAAGGCAAACCATAGGGGCATCCCGTTAGCTTGTTACTAGTGAACTGTAGATTATTTAGCAAACATGCAGATTTAAGAGTACTCACCGTGGGTACGGGTCGGTGAGTCTGTGTCCCTTAGACCAGCATGTCCACCGACCGCGACCGGATGGAGAAGTCCAAGCACAATCTCCTCAGCAGGGGTAAACTCCAATTTAGATGGAAAGCCACCGCCAGTTTTCATGCTGAAAAGAGAAAATCGTTTGGTACTCAGAAAAGGTGCATACAGTACATCCAAAACATTAGATTTAGCGTAAACATTTAGTTACCTGTAATTATGCCTTTTAATTTCTTTTTGCCGTACAGCATACTTCAGATCAGAGATTTTCTTCTGAATTTGGGACACATCTTTCCTCTCTTCCCCCGCTGCATTTACTTGTCGGAGGATGGTTTCAAACAATTCCATCTTGCGCTGCTTGGTGGTGTGTTTGGATTTGCTCCCATATAGCTCGTCATAGTATAATGTAAGGCCACTAGCCAATGCCATATTTTGGTCATGGGAGAATCTCCCACTCAACTGGCCGCGGCGCAATGTGCGGCCAGATGGTTGGCTTGGCTGCTCCTCCATGTGTGCAGACACATGTGGTGACATTATGGCCTGGGGCTGGGTAGGGGAATGGCCGGATTGGTGGCTTCCCAATGACTGGACTGGACTGGCCAAGGGACTGGGTGTTCTTGCGTGGCTGGCCACCGAACTTCCAGGTGTAGATGTGGTCATGGGGGCAATTCGGGGCCCTCTTGGGGGGCTAGGTTCCCGGCTGGTGCCAGGTCGGGGGCTCTGTTCCCGGCTGGTGCCAGGTCGGGGGCTTCTGGCCCTGGATTGGGTTCGTCGGGCCCTGTAGGGGCTTCTGGCCCTGGATTGGGTTCTTCTGGCCCTGTAGGGGCTTCTGGCCCTGGATTGGGTTCTTCTGGGCCTGTAGGGGCTTCTGGCCCTGGATTGGGTTCTTCTGGGCCTGTCGGGGCTTCTGGCCCTGGATTGGGTTCTTCTGGGCCTGTCGGGGCTTCTGGCCCTGGATTGGGATCTGCGGGCCCTGTAGGGGCTTCTGGCCCTGGATTGGGTTCTTCTGGGCCTGTCGGGGCTTCTGGCCCTGGATTGGGTTCTTCTGGGCCTGTCGGGGCTTCTGGCCCTGGATTGGGATCTGCGGGCCCTGTAGGGGCTTCTGGCCCTGGATTGGGATCTGCGGGCCCTGTAGGGGCTTCTGGCCCTGGTTTGGGATCTGCGGGCCCTGTAGGGGCTTCTGGCCCTGGTTTGGGATCTGCGGCCTCTGGATGGGCTTCGGGGCCTGGATGGGGTTCGTGCCCTGGATTGGGTTCTTCGCCCTCTGGCTGTGCTTCGGGCCCTGGATGGGGTTCGGGCCCTGCTGCGGGGCATGGGTTTCCGAACTGCCCTACTTGAAGGCATGGCCGGTGTGGGCTCACTGGTGCTGCCTGTTCTGGGGGCAGAGGTGGTGGGTGCTGCAGTTGCCAGCTTTTTGGCTGCAGGAGGGGCACGTGGCTTGGGGCCCCTTTTTTTGGTACCTGAGGGTCCAGGGTCCCTTGGTGGGGCCGAGGTGGGAGTCTTGGCTCTCAGTTTTCGGCCAGCTTGCTGGGACCTTGTGGTGGGGCCCTCCGCGGTCTTGCTTGCCTGGGGTCGCTTGCTCATCGCCTTTTTTGGTGCCATCGTACACAAATGCTCAAAGAGAATGAGCTTTGGGTGCAGGGACCTTTAAATAATGAGCCCAGCGTGTGACGCCTATGCGCACGACTACGCGCTCGTACGAACGTACGTTCGAGCGGAACCAGGAAACCGCTGGGGTTTCACTTATCTGCTGCCTGGAAGAAGCCTAAAGATGGCGCCCACTATCTTCACCCGTCAACAGGAAGAGATCCTCATGCTGGTAAGTGGCTGCCTGTGCATTTTAATAGAATAGTCAATGATGGCCTAAATGTAAATGATGCGTTTGGAACTAGTTTGGGGTCTCTTAATGTTTAATCACTGGCTCCTCACACTTCATCCTCAAGGGCCGAGCCTGGCCACGTTTTCAACTGTCTATGCTGATGTCCTAATTCGGCCAATTGCTCCGGCTTAGCAACAGTTAATTAACCTGTGGAGTAGCGGGGCGAGCTGGCAAACCTGGCCTGTCTCGGACCTTGATGCGGATGTTTGAGGAACACTGTTTTCCTAAGCCATAAAAACACAACGGGAAGCCACACACGTGGTCCAAAAGCCTAAGCATTAGGCTACATCTTGGATGTTTAAACCATCCTAACATGCCATAGATGCAGGTGGCCTGATTCTTGATGTTGGCTATTATCTGTATGTACATGGTGTGTGATACATATAACATAAGACCAGACTGTCAATCACAGTCAACGTCCTCTTTAAGGCACTCCCCAAAAATGGCGGCCACTCGAAATGTGTGTGTTAATGACATTAAATTCTCAACTTGTGATGCAACACATATGGGTCTGTGTGTAAAAGTAAAAGCTCTGTGTCCATTATGTTTTTCAGATCATGCTTCAGCGCCGGTATGACTTCGCGCCCAATGTGTGCGAGAAAAGGGACATCGCCCGGGAGATCATCGCCGAGATCCACCGTGTGACCAGCACCACCTTCACTCACACCCAGATAATGCAGCATTGGTCGGACCTGAAGCGTCTGCACATGCCCCGGGTGCGGAGGTTTTTTGGGATCCATTTCCCAAGTAAGTACAAAGCAATTGCATGGTATATGTTCAAAATGTCTAAGTTATGCCTTTATTTATAATGACTTTTCTTTGGTAGTGTTGGAAATGGATTTCAGAATTCGCCGCACCCGGAGACGTACAGGCCGACCAGTGCTGCATGACTCTGCATCTGTGAGTGAAGGTGGTGGATCTCCCGGGCGACGGACCTACCCCTCCTCTGTGGCCTCCTCAGACCAGCCCCTGGACCTTACCACAGAGGAGGGGCCAAGGCGCGTGGGCGTGGAGTCATACCTGGCCACGCATGGGGAAGGCTCTGGTATGTCACTCTTCATGTATAGGCACAAAGATATACATGGCAGGCCAAAAACTAAGTTATCCTTTATTATGTATTTGTAGAAGCTTCAGGAGCGGGTGAGATAGTGGAGGAGGAGGCAGCAGAGATGCTTGAAGTCGATCCTGGCGAAGGTGAGTGATGTCAGCCAGACTGGGAGCCAGATATGTTTGGAATAGTGACTCTATACAAGTACTAACCAAATGTCACATGTTTCTCCAGGGACTTCTTCACAGCAGAGCCAGGACCAAGGGCAGCCTGTTGGCCCCAACCAGCCATCTGTCGGCCACCAACTCCGTAAGTCTCCATGCCATTATTCATATTAATGTTTGCTTAGCTAATAACACACACATAACTAAAGGCGTAGCCAATGTGTAGTTCACACTTTCATGTGGGCACTTCGTTAGCTTAAAGAGGACCCTAACTAGTATTAAGAACCAAAGACTTAGCCATCACACTGTACCTACAGATTTTAAACATGGAAAAACACCCTTCACCCATCTAATGCATGTTATTAGACTGAACCAAACCAATATTGCGGAATATGGAATGCACAATATTTACAGGCAGCATGGGATACAGATTGAAAAAAGGAAGGTGCTGCCATGCATTGTGGGAGTGATGACCTTTCCCTCAACCCAGCTATGCTCTGGATTCCCAACGCACCACTGTAACCTACTCCCCTGTACTTTATCCAACTCTCCACTCCTCATTAAGTGTTATGCTTCAGAGTCCAGATGGCGGCGCTGTAATCCCCAAAAAACCCTAACTAACTTTGAGGTGGTGCAGAATCATTGGTGAATAGTTATTGGTTTTCATTAAATAATGTTGAAGGTCCGGTTTAAGGAGTTTAAACACTTACCTGTGGGAAATGCATTAACTGTATCCCTTTGAAGAAGGACATATGTCATGCATTTACATGTATTTGATTAACCCTAAATCTATTTCCAGCATACAAACCGGTCTGGGACTCCTATTTATGTTTCTTTCTCTATTGGTTACAGGGATGATCCCCCAAACCTTGGCGGGAAAAAAAAAAAAGAATGAAGGAGTTGGTGGCCGAGCTGCTGGCCATACAGGCGACGTTGGGGCCAACAGATGAAGAAGACGAGGAGGATTAGTGCCCTTGGTCCTGGCTCCTTTCTTAAAGTTGTTTTAAAATTTTAACACATTTTAACACTTGTTTTATGTTTTTGGTTAAAAACCAAAAAAGATGTATTTTTACCACAAAAAAAAAAAAAAAAAAAATAAGGTGTTTTACTGTTAAAAAAATCCTAAATATTTATATTTGTTTTTCGTTTAAAAAAAAAAAAAAAAGGTTTCCCAAAAAAAAACCAAAAAAAAAACAAAGTTTTTACTATTATTCCCAAAAAAACAAAGAAAATATTTTAAATAAATTATATTTTAATCCTTCAGAAATGTGTCTTTTCTAATATGCACACACCCAAAAAATTACACAAACCAGAAACAACACACTTAGAAACATATAGACACATGTAAATTATGTGATATTCTAACGTTTTATGGACCGAGAAATGAAGTTGGATGCAGCCGCTAAGGGGTTTAGGTAAGTTTGAGGGACCGAGAAATGAAGTTGGATGCAGCCGCTAAGGGGTTTAGGTAAGTTTGAGGGACCGATAAATGAAGTTGGATGCAGCCGCTAAGGGGTTTAGGTAAGTTTGAGGGACCGATAAATGAAGTGGGATGCAGCCGCTAAGGTGTTTAGGTAAGTTTGAGGGACCGAGAAATGAAGTTGGATGCAGCCGCTAAGGGGTTTAGGTAAGTTTGAGGGACCGATAAATGAAGTGGGATGCAGCCGCTAAGGGGTTTAGGTAAGTTTGAGGGACCGAGAAATGAAGTTGGATGCAGCCGCTAAGGGGTTTAGGTAAGTTTGAGGGACCGAGAAATGAAGTGGGATGCAGCCGCTAAGGGGTTTAGGTAAGTTTGAGGGACCGAGAAATGAAGTTGGATGCAGCCGCTAAGGGGTTTAGGTAAGTTTGAGGGACCGAGAAATGAAGTTGGATGCAGCCGCTAAGGGGTTTAGGTAAGTTTGAGGGACCGAGAAATGAAGTTGGATGCAGCCGCTAAGGGGTTTAGGTAAGTTTGAGGGACCGATAAATGAAGTGGGATGCAGCCGCTAAGGGGTTTAGGTAAGTTTGAGGGACCGAGAAATGAAGTTGGATGCAGCCGCTAAGGGGTTTAGGTAAGTTTGAGGGACCGAGAAATGAAGTGGGATGCAGCCGCTAAGGGGTTTAGGTAAGTTTGAGGGACCGAGAAATGAAGTTGGATGCAGCCGCTAAGGGGTTTAGGTAAGTTTGAGGGACCGAGAAATGAAGTTGGATGCAGCCGCTAAGGGGTTTAGGTAAGTTTGAGGGACCGAGAAATGAAGTTGGATGCAGCCGCTAAGGGGTTTAGGTAAGTTTGAGGGACCGATAAATGAAGTTGGATGCAGCCGCTAAGGGGTTTAGGTAAGTTTGAGGGACCGAGAAATGAAGTTGGATGCAGCCGCTAAGGGGTTTAGGTAAGTTTGAGGGACCGAGAAATGAAGTTGGATGCAGCCGCTAAGGGGTTTAGGTAAGTTTGAGGGACCGATAAATGAAGTTGGATGCAGCCGCTAAGGGGTTTAGGTAAGTTTGAGGGACCGAGAAATGAAGTTGGATGCAGCCGCTAAGGGGTTTAGGTAAGTTTGAGGGACCGAGAAATGAAGTTGGATGCAGCCGCTAAGGGGTTTAGGTAAGTTTGAGGGACCGAGAAATTAAGTTGGATGCAGCCGCTAAGGGGTTTAGGTAAGTTTGAGGGACCGATAAATGAAGTGGGATGCAGCCGCTAAGGGGTTTAGGTAAGTTTGAGGGACCGAGAAATGAAGTTGGATGCAAGCGCTAAGGGGTTTAGGTAAGTTTGAGGGACCGAGAAATGAAGTTGGATGCAGCCGCTAAGGGGTTTAGATAAGTTTCTGGTTGAGGGTGCGCATGCGCAAGATCTTATAAACATACGAACGCACGAATCTAAGAGGCCAAAAACCAATGAAAACCAGAGGCAAACGCAAGTAATTGGAAGAGGTTGACGATGGAAGCAGCCGAAAAAACAGGCTGCCGCCGCAACAGGTGAGCACATGAACGTGATTTTTACGATTGTCAACTGACTGAGGCAAGTTCGGGAGATATCATACGAACGGACGTATATTTTAGGATAGAAACGTATTTGCTTATTGAATCACTCGCAAGTTCATACGAACGCACGAGCGGACGTGAAAAATAGGATGATCGTGAGCCAAATCCAAGCTGTTACATGTTTCTTTGAATCAACCCAATAGGGCCTGATTTATTAAGCACTTCTGCCAGACAATGTCACTTTAGTGCAAATTAGAGTGTTGCAAAATCTGATTTTTAAAATTCTCATCATATTGCTGCACCTCTAATGTTTTAGTAATTGTGTTTCTTGCAGTGCAGCAACATGCACAAGTGTGAAAAAAATGATAAATGACGGTATATTTTTCACTACTCTAATTTGCAGTGATGTGGCACTGTCTGGCATAAGTGCTTGATAAATCAGGCCTATAGATACAGACACACATCTAGTGGGTTTCCAAACTAATAAAACACCTCCCGTAGCCTGGTATATTCAATATATTAATCATCACAATTGTAAACATATATATTTTAGACACACCTGACATATACTGCCCCTCCTAACTGTGGGATGAATACATGTAACTCTACCTTTCAGACCCCACTTTAGTTCGTTCATACTACATCCAGCCCCTGTGGTTTCTGTTGATCCATTTCATTAACTTCTCTAACAAGAATGTATTTTAATATAGGGTTATGTGATTAAACATTTAATACTTAAATCCTTCATAGAATTATATATACCAACCCCCTTATAATTTTGAAATACACAAGATCTGCACTGGGTGTGAGTGGGTATGTTTATTGCATCTCCATTTCTGTATATTAATGCTTTTTTACATTTTTGTTTCATATTTCCATACTTATGCTTTTCCAGTTACTTTTCTCTTTAGTATTCGTTTGCAGAAATATGAGATTGTTGTTCCCATCAAGAAAATACCCTTCTGATTCTGCTGTAGTCTTGTATTGTCAATATAACATTATTTTGACTACGTATTTATTTCCATCTGCTGACTGAAAAATACTGGCCAACAGTGTGGACTCCGCAAGGCCGGGTCGGACAGATTGGCATGAGGGATACACATTATAAAAACAGAGATTGTAAGCGGCAGTACTGCACCCTTGAGAAAGGGGATAACCTGCCATGAAACATTGAGTTGTCTGTGCGGTCTCCCGTGTGATGGTAAATTATTTTGTATATCTATGACTGTGTAACAGCTTTGGGCTTAAATGCTACATGCTTACACTGAATTATATTTTCTATGCATACTATTTGGTCTGAAATGTAATTGTTTTTAGTATGTTTAGAAATTCAATATTTATTGCCTATATAACCTAAATAAAGCCTTCTAATTTACATAGGGGCATAGTGATGGCTCTAGAGCAGTGTTCCCGAACCCTCTCCTTAAAAGCTACCAACAGGCCAGGTTTTGAAGATCTCCACATAGACGGTCAGGTGAAGCCACTAGTGGTCAGACACAGAGCTATAGAGCCAACTATGTGGAGATCCACCCAACTTGATCTGTTCGTGGATCCTGAAAAGAGGGTTGGGAAACACTGTTCTAAAGCAACTTTTCCCCAACCCTCTGCTTGAGAGCCTACAATGAGTCATGTTTTTTGGATCTCCACATAGCAGCTCTATAGCTCTGCTGCTGCATTAATTACTTCACCCTTATATCTGTGTGGACATCTGCAAAACATGACCTGTTGGTGGTTTTCGAGGATGGCCCCCTCCTGACTGCGCTCAAGAGTGTTGCAAAAGACAGCGGCAGCAGAGCTGTGCTCCACCAGGTTTGGGGATGGGGGGGTCCAGACCCCTGGACCACTGACTTTGGGTACTCCCCTGCTGGTGTGATACCAGGTTATCCCACTAGGGATCTCCTCTACCTCACAGATAGCAACCCTCTGCTTTACACAGATAGCTGTTCTAAATCACTTCTCAGATCTGCGGTAAGGCCTATTTCCTTGAGACTCAATACATGGTGAGCCTGGTTGTTATTGGGTCAAAGGCCCACCTTGAGGGGAGGGGATAAAGTGGCAGAGGAAATTACTTCTCTTCCTAAATGTGGTGCTGGGTGCTGGCTCAAACTCAATTTCATTTCTAATCTGTAGAAGAAAGGGTTTTTTATTTTAAAGCCCCAAAAGAGGGCTTTTGAGTCTCTCTTTGACATTTTACTTAGTAAGTTGAGTTCTTTGTGCAGTGCAGACAGGTCTGCCTGGTTTATTTAATCATGTTATCATCTTTCACCAGCCTCCAGCAGGGGTGCAGCATGAGAAGAGTGCCTAAGGCTACTCCCACGCAAAGGAAAGGTAGGAATGTCTACTTCTTACACCCTTCTCTGTGCCATTGGCAGGCACCAAGCCAGGTGTCCAAGACCTCACTTTATTTCATAAGGATTTTCCTTGTATTCCTCAAGATGTGATTTTGATACTGGTTGCAGAAGTCATGGGTTGGCTTTGAGTGCATTCAACCTCTATGGCCCTTACACAGGCCTTTCTTCTTTTTGGCTGTTGAAAGCTAAGGTAAGGTCCTTTGGTGTCCTATTAAACATTTCATCATAAAGGAAGATCATAATGCTATCCTGAAAGCTTACAACGATTCAGCTAACATGGCCTAAAGAAAATGAGCAGGAAACCAAACTTAGTGCACACATGAGAAGACACACCACTTCAGGAAGGGTTTTATTTTTTTTATTTTTTTCTCCCCTCATGGGCCATCTTCTTTTACCTTCTTTAATATGCCTTTCTTCTCTAACTTCTGTGATAACAAATACATTATGGTCTAACTAAGGCAATGTACTCTCCAAGGTTAGACTGGTGTTGGCTTCATTAAGTGTGAGAAGGTTAAAGTGGACCAAACATCTTTGGGATTCCCTGCTGATTAGACATCTCCCAAATTGGCATGTCTTTCTATGTGAAATAATAATAATTTTGTATAAATAAATAATAGTGATGGAGCGACTCCCACCCCCTTTACTTTCTGTGTGAAACTCTGCGGGTTGCCATAACCTTTCCTCATTTCTGAATCTCACAAGGCAAGTGCGGGCCTTCAGCAACATCCACAATCTATGTGGCTACTGCTTCAGGCAGAATGGCTGTAGCAATCATGAGAGCACCTTTCATTATTGCCACAGCAGTTTATTGCTCCATGAAGTTCTGGGGTTTGGGTCGGTTTCCTTTTATATAAAATGTATATTCTAAGTATGTCACACACCCCGCTACAAGATATTCATTACCTGTGGGTAGTATGGTCCTGTAGAGGGCTTCTGCAGAGATGATTGGAGGAAAGAAAGCCCCTCCCAGTCCATAAGTACCTGGGACCTCCCACTCATTACCCAGTCTTCATCTCTGCAGACGGCGAGCAAGCAGCAGATGATATCTCCTCCTTGCACAGGGGGACTTTAAGGTAGCCGGGTCTACTCCCGGCCTATATATATTTTTATTTCCGTTCGGACTCTTTATTCCCTTTATTAATATATAGCTATTTAAATGCCTCCCAGTCTTGACTGCTGTCCGAGCGAGGGTATAACAGCACCTCAGGTGCTCAGGAGCTATGCTCCACCGCGAGACCCTATAAAGAGGGTAGGCGGTTATACCGGGTTGGTGACTCCGGTTTGGGATGCCCTGTCCAAGAGTTTAATTTTCCCCTTAAATGGCCTATTCCCCCTTTTTTAGTTGTGTGGAGGCCTCTTATTCAGCTTCTGGTGTTTTTCTATGGGGGCGCCTGGAAAATAGATTTATTTGAAATGTTTGTTTAAAATGTTTACTTTTCTGGTATGAATAGTTATAATGTAAACTTGTTGCAATCTTTTTTGCTGACAGACACCGCGGTGGCTATTGCCGCCGCGGTGCTGGATTTTTACCTCAGAGCTGAGGGGAGGATTTCTCCCCTCACGCTCTTCAGTGAGGGGGCGGGTCCGGGCCTTCGGTATGAGGCCGCAGCCCGCGCCCTTTAGGAGTTTGGAGCTGGTAGCGTGACCGAGCGGGGAGCAGCTCCGCTTGTTATGCGGGCTGCTACCGGCTCTATTATGCGCCCGGTGCCGCGGCTGCCTGCGGCACCGGTGCGCGAGTGTTAATGGAGGGGAGCTTCCCCTCACGTCTGACAGACACTGTGCGGGGTTTTTTTCCTCAGAGCTGAGACAGGTGCTGGATTTTACCTCAGAGCTGAGGGGAGGATTTCTCCCCTCACGCTCTTCAGTGAGGGGGCGGGGCCGGGCCTTCGGTATGAGGCCGCAGCCCGCGCCCTTTAGGAGTTTGGAGCTGCTGGGCGGAGCCTTGCAGCGCGCGATCCACGCTGGCCACGCCCCCCTGCTGCGTCTCCCGCTCTGATCTGTGTTACCTCAGGCAGAGGACACAGTGTATTGTCGCCCAAAGACTCAGTGAGTGGCCCTGCGGCCGTTGCTTATCTGTACATATTTGCATATATATATGTATATATATATAGGTATAATAGATATAGGTTTATATAGGGAGAACCTCTTACTGTCTTTTTCTATGTTTTTCAGGCTGAACTGCCAGGAATTTTTTCAGATTTCTCCTGGTCCTAGAGTACCTGGGTACTTTTGCTATTTATTACAAAACCTCCCACTTGGACAATATAAGGGCATCCCGGGTTGCTTAATAGCGTAATTCCCTCACTCATAGCGACTATTCAAGTTCACCTTATGGAGGCATCCCAAGATTCCGGGCTCCCCTCGGGACAATCCCGGAAGTGTATGGGTTGTGGGGTATGCCTAACAGGGGATGATTTTTTCCTATGTATATCATGTGCACAGCAGACTATTACACGGCAGTCCGGTCCCCAGGCATCTGGGTCAGCGCAGCCGGCTTCATCCTCTCCCCCTCCCACTTTGACCCGTGCCCCGTGTGAGATTGCCACGGGGGGGCAGTCGCAATCTGATGTGTGTGCCAGGTTGGCCAGTATTGAAAAATTCATTTCCTCCACGGTTGCCAAGAAAGCACCTGCTAAGAGGAAGCATTTATCACCGGTTAATCATTTTGAATATGATGATGACGAGGACGGCCTGGATTGGTCAGATTATTCCCCTCTAGAAGAAGGGGAATTATTTGAGGATTCAGATATTTCTGATGATCAGCAATTTGTTGGTGCTGATTCCGATCGGAGCTCAGGGACTTCCTTGGATACTCCTAATGTTCTGACTCAGATGTTTGAGGTGCTTGCTATCTCGCCTCCGGCGGAGGTTCCTCAACAGCAAGGGGAGTTTTATGACGAATCCAAGCCGTGGTTGGAATTCCCTAATCAAAAGCATTTTGATAATATTATTTCTAAGGAATGGGAAAGGCCTGCCCGGCTCCCAGGCATTCCCCAAAGTTGGGATAAGAGGTATCCTTTTCCAGTGGATACGGTTAAGCGCTAGGCGTCTCCCCCCGAGGTGGACGCCCCTATTTTGGGGTTATCCAACTCAGCCGTATTGAACAACCCTGATTGTTCCTCTCTTAAGGATGGTGAGGATAAACGCATTGACCAGATGGCTTGTCATGGTTTTGCCAGTATTGGGGCAGCAATAAGGCCTGTTTGTGCCTCATCGCTGTTGGCGGTGGCTACGAGAAAGGTGGTCAGGCACTTGTTATCCTCCTCCGGTTTGAATCCGGACAGTGAGGAATTTCGTGAACTAAAACAATGTGAGGGGTTTTTGTCCTTCATGGTGGCCGCTTTGGATGATTCCTTGATGATGAGTAGTAGAGCCTCTGCTATAATGGTTACTATCAGGCGTTCAATTTGGTTACGCCAGTGGGCGGCTGACTTTGGGTCAAAAAAGTCACTAACAGCTCTTCCCTTCGTTGGGTTACGGCTCTTTGGAGACAAGCTGGATGCCGTGGCCAAGGGGGGCAAACTACCTCAACGCAAGAAGCAACGTCGCCCCTTTCGAGGAGCGTCTTCCTTCACTCCTTCCTTTCGGGGATCTAGAGCAGGAAGAGGTTTCGCCTTCCCTTCTACAAGGGGAAATTCCTGGAATAGGGGCAGAGGACGTGCCCGTTCAGGATACAGTTGGGGCTCAAAACCCAAACCCGTGGCCAAGCCCGCTCAACAATAAGGGGGCGCCCTCACCCGTGCGGGTGGGGGGACGGCTACAGCACTTCTCCCAGGTCTGGAACCGAGAGGTCTCGGACAGGTGGATCCGGGAAGTGGTGTCTTCCGGCTACAAGCTGGAGTTCGAGTCCTACCCTCCCCCGCGTTTCCTCAGGTCTCGGGTGTCCCCGGAGGCACTGGCTGCGCAGCAGCTCCGGGTGGCAGTATCGAGTCTTCTGGAAATGGCAGTCATTTGCCCAGTTCCCTCATTAGACCGGGGTCGGGGTTTTTACTCAAATCTGTTCACGGTCCCCAAAAAGGATGGCTCCGTCCGGCCCATACTGGACCTAAAGATTCTCAACAAGTTCGTCAGACTGCGAAGGTTTCGCATGGAAACGTTGCGCTCGGCTATTCATTCTCTTCGTCAGGGGGACTTCATGACGTCCATAGACATTCAGGACGCTTACCTCCATGTTCCCATTTTTCCCGCACACCAGAGGTTTCTGAGGTTCGCGGTGGAGGATCGGCACTTTCAGTTTGTAGCTCTTCCCTTCGGTCTCACCACAGCTCCAAGAGTTTTCACCAAGGTGCTTGCTGGGGTGATGGCTCTCCTCAGAGCGCAGGGGATTCGCATTGTGCCATATCTGGACGATCTCCTCATCATGGCACCGTCATTCAGCCAGGCAGAATTGGACACCACTCTGGAGAGGTTCGGCTGGGTGATCAACTACCCCAAGTCCTCCCTACACCCGTCCAGGACAGTATCCTTTCTGGGAATGTCTCTGGATACAGATCTGGCCAGAGTTTTCCTTCCTCAGTCCAAGGTTCTTCTGATTCAGGAGTTGGTTCGGTCGCTCATGTCCATGCCTCGACCGTCCATCCGTCTAGGGATGAGACTGGTGGGTTTGATGGTGGCCTCATTCGAGGCGGTTCCCTTTGCTCAGTTTCACACAAGGACACTTCAGCTCCATCTGTTATCGGTCTGGAACAGGTCTCCTCAGTCGCTGGATCATCTTTTTCAGATGTTGCCCCGGGTTCGCCGCTCGCTTCGGTGGAAGCTCACGAGTCTATCAATGTTCTGGAATTGAGGGCCATCAGGTTGGTTCTTTGTCATTTGACTCATCAACTGCGAGACTTGCCGGTCCAGGTCAGGTCGGACAATCGGACGGCGGTGGCCTACATCAATGACCAGGGAGGAACCCGCAGCAGGAATGCCCTCAAGGAAGTGTCTCTGATCCTGGACTGGGCAGAGAGACATGTCCCGTGTATCTCAGCAGTTTACATCCCAGGTGTGGAGAACACGGAGGTGGACTCTCTGAGCAGGATGTCAGCCCGCAAGGGGGAATGGTCTCTCAATCCCAGGGTCTTTCACTCAATTTGTCTCAGGTGGGGGTCACCGGCGGTGGACCTATTTGCCTCCCGTCACAATCACAAACTTCCGGCTTTTGTGTCTCTGGCGAAGGACCCACTGGCTCTCGCGACGGACGCCATGTCCCTGAACTGGAGGGATCTGGGGTTTCTGTACCTGTTCCCTCCGTTTCCCATGGTGGCCAGAGTAGTGCGCAAGCTTGCTCTGGAGAGAGCAACAGCAATTCTGGTAGCTCCAAGGTGGCCAAGACAGGTCTGGTTCGCAGACGTGGTAAGGTTGGCAGAAGATCAGTTTGTTCTGCCCCTGCTGCCAGATCTGCTCACACAGGGTCGTCTTCGTTACCCCAATTTACCAACGCTGGCTTTGACGGCGTGGCTGCTGAAACCTCCATCTTGAAGGAGGAAGGTCTTTCTGACACTGTTATTCAGACTCTCATTCGTGCTAGAAGAAGTCTTCTTCATCCGTGTACTATAGGACTTGGAGGTCTTATATTGATTGGTGTGAGGCTAGGGCCTTCCCTTGTAGGGAATTCTCTGTTTCTAGAATTTTGGAGTTCTTGCAACATGGTCTGGACTTAGGGCTCCAACTCAGTACTCTGAAGGGGCAGGTGTCTGCCCTGGCGGTATTTTTCCAAAAGTCTTTTGCACTACATCCTTTGGTTAAGACCTTTTTCCAGGGGGTTACGCATGTGCGGCCTCCTAGGAAGCCTTTGATTCCGGTTTGGGATTTGAATTTGGTTCTTTCTGCGCTACAGGGTCCCCCCTTTGAGCCCTTGCATGATAGTCCTTTGTCTTCTCTTACGCAGAAGGTGGCATTTTTAGTAGCTATCACTTCAGTTAGACGTGTTTCTGAGTTGGCGGCTCTGTCTATTCGAGCTCCATATTTTGAAAGACATCAGGACAAAGTGGTTTTCCGTTTTAAGACAGACTTCCTTCCTAAGGTGGTTTCGTCCTTTCATTTAAATCAGGATATTGTTCTGCCCTCTCTCTGTCCTAACCCCAGCAATGACAAGGAGAGGGTCCTGCATTCTTTGGATGTGGTTCGTGTTGTGAAGTTTGTGAAATTTGGTGGTAACGTCTGCCTTTCGCAAGACTGATGCATTCTTCGTGGTGCCTTTTGGGCCCAAGAAGGGTCTAGCACCCACAAAGTCTACCATCAGCAGATGGATCCGTCAGGCCATTGTAGGGGCCTATTCTGCTAAGGGGAGAGATCCTCCCTTTCGTGTTACTGCTCATTCTACTCGTGCGGTTGGGGCCTCCTGGGCTTTTCAGCACCAGGCCTCTGTTGAGCAAGTTTGCAAGGCCGCTACCTGGTCTTCTGTTCACACTTTTTCAAAGTTTTACAAGGTTGATGTGCGGGCCTCAGCGGATGCTGTTTTTGGCCGCAAAGTTCTGCAGGCTGCAGTAGTTTGAGTTGTGCTTTATACCTTGTTTTTGGATCCCCACCCTTTATGGACACTGCTATTGGATGTCCCACAGGTAATGAATATCTTGAAGCAGGGTGTGTGACATACTTAGAATAATACCATTTTGTGAATACTCACCTTGTAAAATGGGTATTGTAAGTATGTCACACACCCCGCTTCAACCCGCCCTTTGGATTCTGCATCCTTCATATGGTGAACTTTGCGTTGTTATGACTGATATTTGGCTCTTCCTGGTCCTTTACCTTACTGCTTTCTTTATACTGGGTAATGAGTGGGAGGTCCCAGGTACTTATGGACTGGGAGGGGCTTTCTTTCCTCCAATCATCTCTGCAGAAGCCCTCTACAGGACCATACTACCCACAGGTAATGAATATCTTGAAGCGGGGTGTGTGACATACTTACAATACCCATTTTACAAGGTGAGTATTCACAAAATGGTATTTTTCCATTTTTATACTGTATTTTGGTCTAAAGAAATGAAAAAAATATGCAATCTAAAACCAGTCAGCCTTGCACAGTTAAAAAAAACTCCCCAAAACTCACTAGCCCCATCTGCATACATGATACTGCATCATTGACAGCACTTGCATTTGCTCCTGCATCCACTCAAAGCTGCAACGCCCCCTAACTGATTTTCTCCTGGTCACGGCCATCTTGGAACACTCGAAAGGCTTCTTCCTATCCCAGCACCCTAGTCGTGCTGCTGTCTGTATTCAACCAACATAACCCACAATGCACAGCAGCAGGAAACCAAGCAGCACTTCCTCTTTGCAGGCCACAGGCAGCTCCATAGAACGCTATAGAGGGGGGGGGGAGGAAATGGACCACAGCAGGTAAATGCATTTTTTATCTGAATTGACAGTGGAGGGATGTATATGGGCACTGTTGTAAAAGTGTTTCTCTGGTCTAGGTGGACTAGTTATATTATACTGCTGCCCATCTATGCAGACACAATAAAACTTGTATCGTTTCCATTACTACTAAAAAGAGGATGCATTGCTATTAAGTTTGGCACCATTATTTATTACTGACTTGGTATCTTGGTGTAAACATATGAAACTTAAAGTGGACTAACAGTCAAAACGCACTTTTCAGCGCAGGTCCAGATGTCCCTGCAGCTACACAGCTGACTGATATCAGCTGTGTAACTGCTTCTGCAAGCCACTCCATGAATAAACAGCAAGCTGCAACTTCTTACCTCATCGAGCGGTGACTTGCATCGCTCCTGTCCATTCCCGCTCACCCCGCCGTCTCCCGGTGTAAGAAAAGCCGAGAGGGTCAAAGGCTGCCCTGAGGGAGGGGGGGGGGGTTGTGGGATACATACTCCTGGGTGAAGCAAGATGGCTAGGAGCATACTCCCGGGTGAAGCAAGATAGCTGGGAGGATACTCCCAGGTAAAGCAAGATGGCTGGGAGCATACTCCCAGGTAAAGCAAGATGGTGGCACAGGAGCAAGATGTCTGGGAGCCGACGGGCAGGTGAGGTAAGTCATTAATAAGCATACAGCATTTTGCATGTTTGTTTATTTTTTCTTTCAATTAAAAAACGTTAATTAACTGTTGGGCCACTTAAATAAGCTCTAAATGTACCTGTGTCTGGAACAGAGCATCTGCCTCCTCCTTGTTTTTCTTTAGGATGTTTTCATACTGCGTGCGAATATCCGACAAAATGGTCTGCAGATCAGGCCCCTGAGCAGCATCCACAGAAACTTCTACCTTCCCCCGGGCGAGTGATTCTTTGACAACTGCAAGTTCCTGATAAAAACATACAGGTCAACTAAACGAAAGGCAAAGCCAATATCAATGTACATTTCCCATTGCGTGAAACATAACTCAAAACAACTATTTTACTCGCACATATACAAACAAATTAAAATAAAGTTGGAGACGGTCAATTCATTCTCGTACAGACCTCAGGAGAGAAATGAAAGGTGTGGTATTCAATTGTAATCCTTGGAATTGGTGTTTAGTATAAAGTGTTGGCATTTCTAGTCAGAGTTATGTATATAGGGAGGTTTCATCTAGTTAGTTTTCAATTAACGTTACACAGTATGTTGCCTTCATGCTCCATTCAAGCATTTTCTGTTACTGTAGCGAAAAAAGGACCTGTCTGAATTATGGTTTGCGTATGTATATTTGTGTTACTCTCTTGGGGTCCTGGGTTTAAGCTTTACTGGAAAGTTGTTGTGAAAAAGCCAATGTAAACTTTTCATAAATATATCACACATATGGTAGCTCTGTGGAGGTTTTTACTGTTTTTTAAGGGAGGGCAAGCAAAGCTTGCATGCCTGCCCGATGAACCCAATTTGTTGCCGGCAGTCATGTGGCATGACAGACTAGCAGCATGTTTTAAAGTGGACCAATCACCAGGATCCCAATGTAGGATGCCCCCCTGTACGAAAGCCCCCAGATCGCCAACTTTCACTCACCTTTCTGTTGTTCCCATGGCGCATGTGCAGCCGCTCGTCCAATCAGAGCTTTATGTAGCTCATACTAATGTGCGACATAAAGCTGCCGATTTGAAATTCGCGCCAACATAGGTGCACCAGTGGCCACATCCTTGGCTCCCCTGTGAAGCCTCGGTCTAGCTGAATGGCTGGGCTCAGGGAACACACACAGCCACAGGGAAGCCAGGAATGCGGCCTTCGGCAAATACAGCGTCGTAGGACCCATCAGGATCAGGTAATATTACTCCCTCAGAGACAGGCTAGTGGCCGGCCTTGAAATCTTTTAGATTCTAGGCCAGCCGCAGGGGGTGATTGGTCCGACTGGCAAATACAAGGCTGCCCGGCTTAGACGCTCTTAAAGTAACAAAAATATGTTATATAAATATTTCAAATAAGTGAAATAAATGAAAACCTTGCAGGTGATATAAGTCTGGGCTTATATAATTCTTTGATAATCTAACTGCACTTACCTCCCTGGGTTCCCTGTTTAAACTCCCAGTGGACCCACACTGCTTGGAACAACATTCTGGGACCTTAACCAGTGTTATGTCGTTCCATGGGGGCAAAAACAATATGGCATTTACAGCTGCAGGTAAACATAGGGCACCAAGGTTTTTGTTTTTGTTATCGTTTCATTTTTTCCCCTTATAATACTAGGGTTAGGGTCCTCTATTTAATTTATTGAGGTCCATAAACTATACTGAATTTAACAATACTTTTTTTCTGCAATATCATAGGCTAAAGAGGGGTCTCATCTCCTTAATTGTAAGCTATAAATAATGTTGGGCGAACCTAAACTGCAAAGTTCGGATTCATACCGAACCTTGAGAGTTCGGATTCCCAAACCCTTCTGCCTGAAGGCACGAACACGGAAAATCTAAGCAGCCCATCAACCAGCTTACCTTTCAGAGTGTGCAGCTGAAAGCGGGCTGTAAATAACCTGAGCCCCGCAATCCCGTCCTGACTGGCGCGACCGAAGCCGGGACTGGATTGTGGGGCTCAGGTAAGTTACAGCCTGCTTCCAGATGATAACTCTGTGCCCCCCCCCTCACACATACCCGGCATCACTTTTTTTAGTTTGTGTCCCTATTGATTTTTTTTTTTTCAGGTTTCTTCCTTTTATTTTTCACATTAGGTGTAAATGTAATTCCTTTTGTTGTCAATGCAGATTTTTAATATCCAATCATTTTCACAATAGTGGTCCATTTAAATCTACCCAAAATTGCCATTGCCTGCAGTCTTGAGTGTCACCAGGTTGGTGGGTTTATGTTTTTCGCATTAATAAAAAAACGAACGGGGAAGGCTGCTCCTTGCACCCTGTCCAAGATGTTGGCATCCAGGAATTGAAGCGGCAGGAGCACAGCACAGGATCCTGGCCAAGGTAAGCCTTTAGATTCTTTTGTAGCCCTCCCATCCTGACTCACCAGGACAGGCGGATATTTGCCAGACCAAACTGGGATTTTTCATTCTCCTGGATATTATTTCCAACAAGGAGGATGCCCTGCTGTGTGTTCCTAGGGATTGCCGTAAAAACTCACCTTTGTGGTGATCCCATGCCGTAATTGGGGGTCAACAGCCAATCAGCAGTTCGTGCTTTGCATAGAATCCCACCCGCCCCAGCACAAGCCATTCGGAAACACCTGGCCTATGCAAGTAGACCAGGGATTTCGCACAGCAGGGTATCTAAAACTGGATGTTCCAGGGATGGCACTCCCTTGGTATTTATTGTCACCTTTAGGGGTTGGTGTCCACGTGAGCACCTGAGTTTCAACCTCAAGATATATGTGTGAGAAGTATGAGCCCATTATTCTATATAGGCACTTGTACTAAAACTTGAAATTTGTTGCTAGTTTCCTCTATCCACTTGTATTTCAAACAAGAAGCCTGTCCTCTTAGCTAAGTGTATTTCAAATGCAAAGCCTGCTACCAAGCCATTGCAGGTTATTACAGGCAATTAGAACAGTATGCATAGCAAAGTCTGAATGGTGCACCACCATTAAATATTAAAACTATTTACACATAAAACCACAAGCTGGAATACAAATAACCAAACCAGTAAAACAAAGTAACTAATTTCTGAAGGGAAGAGACATTTTCATATTAAAACAGGAATACAAAATGTTTGAAAAAAATATTTGTTTTAAATATAAAGCATAATTTCTCTGGATTTAGTACGAATTCCTACAACAGTGTCACAGAAGATCACGGGAGTTTCTTACAGCAGGAGGTAAATTTGGAAAACGCGATTCTTCATCTAACAGGACCAGGTCTTCCACGTCACGACCGCTGTACTTCCTCTTACATATTTTTACAATCACTTTTTTCTTCTGAAAAAGTTTAACCGCTTCTCTCGAGGCCACGACTTGGGCGCTCTCTTTTGTTTTGCTGCAGCCCATTCCTATATAAACCGCCTGGCACCTCATCTCACACACTATGTTTTCCTGAGACATTTTATTCTGAGGTAATTCAGCCAATTCCTTCAGTGGCAAAAAAAGCAACATCCAGTGTAGATTTTAGGGTCTTAATACACTCGTCAAGTATTTCTGTATAGTCAGCATTAGGGTTAAAACCACCAATAGACACCAATTTTGAGGCCACTCTCTTATAGAGTTTGTTAAAGAAGGATTGACGCTCCTTAATGTCTTCGGCAGAGGGCCGGCGGTAAGCTTGCACAGTAGGAACAGTGAACCGGGAAGGCTCCTTCACAGACTTCTGCTGACACTCACCACCGCCACCCCTGGGCTGAGGGGCAGCAGCAGAATTGTGACCTCCAGCATCTGTCCTTTTTGATTCCTTGCAGTGATCATCTACTGGGCCAGCATTAGCGGAGGGGTTTAAGGCTTGTGGAGTCTCATTTGCTTTGCTGAGATGAACTTCATCTGAAGGTCTTTTCTTCAAAGGCTCCTCCTTTGTCACTTCATTGCTACACGCAGATCCTCTTTTCTTGGCCTTGGCCACCAGCTCATCACGGGTTGTATGGACCGGAGTATCAGGGACCTTTATGCTTTCTGCCATTTGAAGGGCTTTCTCCATAATAGCAGGAGGGTAGCGGCAGCCGGTGAAGACATGGTTGACCCACACCATGGACTAGGCGAGCAGCTTGTCCAGGCCCTGGTTGTTGGAGTGGAGGGCGGGAGGCGGCCGCCCGGTTCCGCAGAACTCGTCCAGGTTGCGCAGGATGAACTCTCTCCGGTGGCACCATAGTTTGTCCGATTCGCACAGTCCCCGCACCTCCTCCAGCCAGGCCGCGGTATCCCGGTTCTCCCTCAGGAACTTCGACACCTCATCCTCTTCACCTGCCATTGCTGGCCCAGAGCGACGCCCCCGACCCGCTCTGCTCGTCCCTATTGAGTTTAATGAGAATCACAATTCTGGTTCGACAAAGTCGTCCACCCTGACCGAACTTTTGTTCCAAGTTCGGACGAACTTGCTGAACCGAACTAGGGAGTTCGCTCAAAGCTAGTCATAAAGTTGATGATGATTGAGTGAATCTAGAATTATTTGTCTATTTTTCCTTAATTAGTAATTTATGCTTAATTCCATGTTACCACTGAACTAGAAAAGTAATATATAAGCACATGTCTTATGGAGATGATTTGTAATTTGATGAGGCCCACACTGTTTTGTCAGTTATTTTTCAGCTGCTTTATTTTATGTTATACTTAAAATATAAAACATAAAACCATACAATAAAAACCTATTGAAACCTAAAAATAAGTCATCGAGGAGCAGTGGTGCTTCCTAAGTCCTCAAGGACAAGACAGAACATTTAGATTCTCCTCTGTGCTTTCCAATATAAAGTTTGGGCTATTGCTGCTGCTAGTTCTATTAGTCTTATTTCAGGATAGTGTTGGTCAAATATTGGTAGTCAGGATTTAGAAAACCTCTAATCTGAACTCCAAGTCTATGAGGGGGAAATTTTAGCACTATTTTCTGGTCTCTGGAAAGCACCTGCAGTAGCCAAATGTGACTGATAATGGCCAGAAATGCTGGGGAACTAATTGAGAAAATAGGTGGTGTCATTGTACAAATAATGCAATGAGTGTCAGTACGGGCATAAGAGCATCATTGACAATTGCCATTACCAGGACCAGAAGGGGCATCAGTTTAGTGAACTTTATTAGCATATGATAAGGCAATGGCCACACGCCTATGTATATGGCACTCACATGGTAAAATGTTGACTCCGTGTTTGGTTCACTGGCACACTATTTGTGTAATAAATGAAAATCTTTTTTTTTCAATATGAAGAAGGTGTTCCTTGTGGCCCTGAAATGTTGTACATCTGAAACCTCTGATCAAGCGTTTGGCCAATGGTGGGCCAGTACATAACTTCATAGTAAACATAATTCTTGCTTTGTTCTTAAAAAACAAAAAGAAAACTTTGACATCTTGGTCTTGTAGAGTGGATCCAGGAGGTTGACTACCCACTTTTGATTTGGCATGTTTGAAGAGTGGTCTCCAAGCATAGTGTCAATAAATGCACATATTCAGAGCAGTGTCCCCTGGGTGTTTCCTCTACAGTGGTCATGTTTTTTGATAGATGGAACCTACTCAGTCGAGTCACATAATTATGACCACCCACCTAAACAGGATGGGAGTGACTCCATAAGGTCCTTGTAGGCTGTCACAGTTATCTGGAGCCATGCTGACTGCATTCCCTCCCATAGCTGGTTCAAGGGATCCCTCAGATGGTTTGGTTCAAGTCTGGGGAATTAGGTAGTACTTGAAAATCTTGGTCATGTTCTTCCAAACAATGTCACATTATCATCCTGGAATAATCCATCCTCTACAGGGAAGGCATTTTGCATGTATGGGTGTACATGACATGATCTTCAAGGATGGGTTTATACTCAAATTGGTTGAGAGTGCCTTCCACGTGGCTGAATGGGCACAGAGAATAGCACAAACACATTACCCGATAATGCTGCCACCACCAGATTGTGCTTTTCCAGCAAAAGTTGCAGAGTATCTATTCTCTGAGAAAGCAATACCTATCTAATAGTTTCACCACACAGGCATCTGAACAGGTCACAAACTGCACTGTTTCATAAATAACTGCCACCCTTTGCATGAAAGTCAATAATCATCCCTTTCTTCATGTCTGATAAATCGCCCCTTTTACTAATGACAGCAATAATGGCTATGTGTACAGACAGCATATTACACACCTTATATACCAAGTCAGCTCACAGCATGTGACTTCATTCATGGACTACATGCTGCCATCAAAAATGGAAGCAATTATAATAATGTAAAGATTGTATATTTTGTCTCTGGCAGAGCCGCCTCTCCTCTATGTTTGGTACTGGTAAGCTGTTATGTTGGGAGAGCATTGGCCCTTCAACCTCTTGCTCCACTGATGTCACCTCACTAAGCTGCAAGATGTCACCTCACTAACTAAAAAAATCAGTAGCCTCCCTGAATTAGTTGGGATTCCCAAAAGGCTATTGTAATTTCTGAATTTTTAAAATAAAATATCTATCCCATTGCTGCACCTAACCTGTAGAACTACCCCATCAATTATACAGGGGATGTTGGTTTTTAAAGGAACTGTAAACCCCACGGCAATAATAAGGCAGCTGGCAGCTCACCTGATGTACGTGCCATGTGCTAATTCATTCAGTTCCAAGGTAAACTGTTACATGATGGCAGCTGAGCTTGTAGTGCTTTAAGATTTATTGCAGTTATTAAAACTGATAAGGCTGGCACTCAATGCTGAGCCGTGTCTAACTGAATGTGTCATTGCTGGAAAGCACCAGGGAGCAATATGGACAAATAGTAGAGTGCGTCCGATTCGGGTTTTTATGAATTTTAGCAAAAAGCTTTAGTAAAAAAAAGAAACATAGGCTGTTTTGGGGCACTGGTCTGGGGATAGAAGCTGATGGCATTAACTTCCTTTCTAGGTATAGGTTCACTTAAACCATTAGGATGACTGACCTATCAATACATGCAATGTTCAGTCCTTCCTTATAGCTCTATTTGTCAAAGTGTATTAGTCAGAGGTTCCATGCAGGTTAATTATTTTGAGAGATAAATATGATATATGGAAAGTTACTTATTAATGGTACCTGCTCATGTTCAGCCTTTAAGGCCAACAGCTCGTTCTGTAGAATTTCTAGTTCGGCTTTCAGGCTGTCACTGACACTTTCAGTGCTTTCCTTTGCTTTCCGTAGAGCATTGATGTCCCTTTCCACTGACTGGCGCAGGGCAGATTCCATGTTCCACCTAATTTAATAACAATGTAGACAATGTAGGCATTTAAAGAGCATTCCTAATGCATAGCAGGGTAGATTAACATGCTTGAAACATACCTCTTGTGGATTAGAAAGATTTGCTTTTTGCAATGTAGCTGATGATTCTATTAAAACAGGCTTAATTTCGTTTTTTATGAGAGTGAGTTTATTTATTTTGGCCTGTCATATTATAGCAAGTATGCTGTAATGAGATCTCATTATGTAGTGTTAGATGTATTTGGGAAAGGTCATATCATGTACTATTATTTATATTCTACATATTCATGTAGCTCTAAATTACTTGCAGTTACACATTTGGCACAGCAATGCAATGCAATGTCAATAGGACCTCTTCTTTTATAGCCTCTCCTGAGCTTACCAGGCCCAGAAGCCACATGGGCAGCCTCCATGCCAGGATACCAGCTGCAATGTGTCAGCACCCACTTACCTGCACCCCGTTCCTCTCGCGCTCCCCGTCCCGCCGCGCGGCTTTCTGATCGGCGGCCGCGGCGGGCGGCGGCCTTCCTTCCTCCTGGCGCGCGCGCGCCTGGTACCTCTTCGGCCGGCGTCCCCGGCTCCAGCGCTCGTGCTCGCGCACACACGCGAGCACGTTGTTATTATACCCTCCGGCGCCGCTGTTCTCAGCGCGGCCGCCGGAGGTAAATTAATTAAAGGTACAGGTGTGGGTGGGGGGAGTGTTTTCACTGGCCAATCTCATTCTGTTTTATCTGCACGTCATTCCCTCACGGCTTCCCTCCTATCAGCCCTCTCTTACTCCTGGGTGGGCCGCCCTGTTCCGTCCTATCAGTTATCAGATCCTAGTTGCACCAATCATCAGAATCGTTCCCCAGCCCAATCATACCTAGTTCCTTTATAACCGCCTTCTGCCAGTTGCCGGTGGCCTGTTATAGCGCCTAGACCCTTGTAGCTGTTTATCCTCGATTTTGATCCTGATTCCTGTTGCCGACCTTGCCTGTTTTTGACTATCCTCGATCTCCGTTCCTGTTGCCGACCCTTGCCAGTTTGACCATCCTTGATCTCCGTTCCTGTTGCCGACCCTTGCCAGTTTGACCATCCTTGATCTCCGTTCCTGTTGCCGACCCTTGCCAGTTCGACCATCCTTGATCTCCGTTCCTGTTGCCGACCCTTGCCAGTTTGACCATCCTCGATCTCCACTCCTGTTGCCGACCTTTGCTTGCCTCTGACCATCCTCGATCTCCACTCCTGCTGCCGACCCTTGCCTCGAACCTAGACCACGATCTGTCCATTGCTATTGTCCTGTGGCCTCCTCAGGTCTCCTGTTACCAACCTCCAGCCTGTCCTTGGACTTCCTCCTTACGCTCAGTTACGGGCTACCCAATTCCACTTCCAGCCGCGGGCTCTCCAGTCCTCTGTACCGTAAGGTTTCATCCTTTGAGCCATAAAGTCCTGGGGGCAACCGATCCCGAGCAGGCGTGTTTTGCGTCTCGGCAAGCGGGGGCTCCTATAGGTGAAGCTGGCTGCGGAGATTGGGGGTTGAGGTCCTTATCAAGAGAGCTGGAGTTGTCTAAGTGGTTAATTGCGGTACCCGGAGCGTGACATTATAACAGGCCCAAAAATATTAATATGGAAGACCTGGTACAGCAAGTTCAGGCGATGGCCACCGCTATCAATCAACTTGCCCAGAGGGTGGACAATCAAGAAACCCGCCAGACTTCAACACCCGCTGTATCACCTCATATTCCTGAGCCTAAGGTTCCTTTACCTGAAAAGTTCTTTGGAGACTGGGCCGGCTTTTCGAATTTCAAGAATTCGTGTGAACTCTACTTTAGGCTGCGGCCTTTATCTTCTGGCACAGAAACCCAACGGGTGGGTTTAATTATCTCTTTGCTACAAGGAGATCCCCAGTCATGGGCTTTCAGCTTGCTCCCTGAAGATCCTGCCTTACACTCCGTGACATCCTTTTTCTCAGCTATGGGAGTGTTGTATGCGGATCCAGATCGTCAGTCCACGGCGGAAAACAGGCTTCGGGCCCTGAAGCAGGGTCGGAATTCCGCCGAGGACTACAGCGCTGAGTTCCGGCGCTGGGCAGTAGAATCTACCTGGAACGATCCAGCCCTATGTAGCCAATTCCGCATGGGGCTATCTGAAAATATTAAAGATGCCCTGGTCAACTTTCCCACTCCTAAAGATTTGGACCAGCTTATGCAGGTCTCCATCAGGATCGATAGGCGTCTTAGGGAGAGAGCCAGGGAAAGGGTTAGGGTTACTACTCCCTTTAGACCTTCACAAACTCCCAGCCCTTCAACTCCTGGTGGGGTAAACTCCTCCTCCCCCTCTCAAGAGGAGCCAATGCAGGTTGGCAGAGCCCGTCTTTCTCAGGACGAGAAACAACGAAGACGGTCTTTGGGTCTTTGTCTCTATTGTGGGTCCCCGGGGCATTTTGCCAGGTCTTGCCCTAATAAGGGATATCCGGCGGGAAACTTTCTCGCCTAGGTCAGGAAGAGGGTGCTGACCTAGGTGGATGGAAGCATTACTCTCACCATGATAAGATGTTAATCCCTACAGAGCTTTTCTGGGGTCTTTCCAAACAGGCAGTATCTGCTTTTGTCGATAGTGGAGCTGCAGGTAACTTCCTGGATCGGAACATAGTCTCCATCCTGGGGGTTCCACTAGTACCTCTTGAAAAGTCTCTCCAGGTGTTGGCAATAAATGGGAAGGCTATCCAGGGAGGACCGGTCAGTCACAAGACCCCTCCTCTCAAATTAGTGGTGGGCTCATCTCATTCTGAACTTCTAGAATTTCTGGTGTTTGATTGTCCAGAAACACCTGTAGTTTTGGGATACCCATGGCTAAAGCTCCATGACCTGGTGAAATGGAGTAATTACTGCAAGGCACATTGCTTCTCCACTGTCCTTAGGAGTGTTCAGATTTTGCCCCAGGAATTACCTCTGCCTTATTCTGATTGGGCAGATGTCTTTTCTGAGCGATCCGCTGATAAACTTCCCCCACACAGATCCTATGATTGTCCCATCGACTTACTTCCGGGAACTATTCCTCCTAGGGGGAAAATTTATAATCTGAATCGGGCAGAAGAGCAGGCTATGAAGGAATATATTTCGGAAAATCTGAGTAAAGGCTTTATCCGCCCATCAACATCACCGGCGGGTGCCGGCTTCCTTTTTGTTGAGAAGAAGGATGGGGGTTTAAGGCCTTGCATAGATTATAGAGCATTGAATAAGATCACCGTTAAAAATCGTTATCCTCTTCCCTTAATAGGTGATTTATTCAATCAGGTGGTGGGGGCTCGGATTTTTTCTAAACTAGATCTAAAGGGGGCCTACAATCTAATCCGTATACGACAAGGGGATGAATGGAAGACGGCTTTCAATGTTAAAGATGGTCATTATGAATATTTAGTCATGCCTTTCGGCCTTTGCAATGCTCCTGCGGTCTTTCAAGACTTTGTTAATGACGTGTTTCGTGACTATTTGGGTATCTTCGTAGTGGTTTATTTGGATGACATCCTCATTTTCTCCAAGAACCTTTTTGAACACAGGCAACATGTAAAACTGGTCCTTCAGAAATTGAGGGAAAATAATCTATACGCTAAAATCTCTAAATGTATGTTTGAAGTTACCTCCGTTCCCTTCTTAGGGTATATTATTTCTAGTCAGGGGTTGGAGATGGATGCGGGAAAGGTTTCAGCGGTGCGGGATTGGGTACAACCCAAATCTTTAAAAGAATTACAACGTTTTCTTGGGTTTGCTAATTTCTATCGACGTTTTATCAAGGGTTTTTCTAGTATCGTTGCTCCTCTCACCAATCTCACCCGTAAAGCCGCGTTCACTGTTAACTGGTCACCATCAGCTATTGAAGCTTTTGGTGTCTTGAAACAGGCTTTTACCTCGGCGCCAGTCTTAGTGCACCCTGATGTCAACAGACCTTTTATTGTTGAGGTCGATGCGTCTGAATTGGGTGTGGGGGCTGTTTTATCGCAATTCTCTGGATCTCCTGAACGTATGCATCCATGTGCCTATTTCTCTCGGAAATTTAATACCGCGAAACAAAATTATGACGTTGGCAATAGGGAACTATTAGCTATTAAACTGGCATTTGATGAATGGCGTCACTGGTTAGAGGGCTCTCTGCATCCTATCACTGTATATACCGATCATAAAAATCTCGAGTATATAGGCTCCGCCAAGAGGTTGAATTCTCGACAGGCCCGTTGGGCATTATTTTTTTCACGTTTCAATTTTATTATTACTTTTAAGCCGGGCGTAAAAAATACTAAAGCCGATGCTCTATCGCGTATGTTCGGTGAGTGTAAAGATCGAGGAGATTCTGGTGAACCTATTTTACCTGCAGGTTGTGTGGTCGGGGCCCTACTCCCCGATCTTTCTAATGTTTTGGCGCCATTCCAAGGTGATTCACCCGTAAATGTACCAGCAGGACGTCAATTTGTGCCACCGCATTTGCGTTCCGACGTAATCCGTGAATTCCACGACGCCAAAACTGCCGGGCATCTGGGAATTCGTAAAACTTTTATCTTAGCTCAACGTCATGTATGGTGGCCTTCTATGAGACGTGATATCACTACCCTTATCGACGCATGTCCTGTTTGTGCACGAAGTAAAGGGGTACACAAGGCCCCTAGTGGGTATCTGATTCCGCTTGAGATCCCTAAAGAACCATGGTCTCACATCTCGATGGATTTTATTGTTGATTTACCTCTCTCGCATGGGAACACTGTGATTTGGGTAGTCGTTGATAGATTTAGTAAGATGGCTCATTTTATTGCTTTACCCAAGCTACCCTCGGCTCCTGAACTTTCGCGCCTGTTCATCTCGCATATTTTTCGTCTTCATGGTATTCCAGTAAATATTGTTTCCGATCGGGGTGTGCAATTTATATCACGATTTTGGAAAAATTTTTGTTCACGTTTGGGGATTCAGGTTTCTTTATCCTCCGCGTATCATCCCCAGTCTAATGGGCATACCGAAAGAACGAATCAGAGCTTAGAACAATATTTAAGATGTTACATCTCTGACACTCAGGAGCAGTGGTCGGAATTTATTGACTTTGCGGAGTTCGCGTATAATAATGCGCCGAGTGATAGTACCAAAATATCCCCGTTCTTCTGTAATTATGGAAAGCATCCTAAAGCTTCTTCTTTTTCTGCAGCACCTTCTGATTTTCCGGTCTTAGAAGAGTGGCTTCAGAAACGGAAAGAGGTTTGGGCATGTGTCAAGAAAAATTTAGAAACTATGCGCGTTAAATATAAAAAGTTTGCTGATCGTCACAGGTCTCAGGAACCTATCCTTCAGTGTGGAGACCTTGTTTGGGTTTCCACTAGGAATATCGCTCTCCGTCAGCCTTCTTATAAATTGGGTCCTAAATTTATTGGTCCTTATCCTATTATCAGGAAACTTAATAATGTTACCTATAAAGTACGGCTTCCTTCTACTATGAAGATCTCCGACTCATTTCATGTTTCTCTGTTGAAACCTGCTAAAGACTCGTCTCCTGTTGGTCCTCCTCCGGTTTTAGTAGATAATGCACAAGAATATGAAGTAAACAAGATTTTGGATTCTCGTAGAGTGCGTAATACTATACAGTATTTAATTGATTGGGTTGGTTATGGTCCTGAGGAGAGATGCTGGGTTTCTTCTAGGGATGTTCACGCCAGGGCTCTGGTAAAGAAATTTCACCGTGACAATCCGGAAAAACCTGGTGAGGGTCCGGAGGCCCCTCGTGAGGGGGGGGGGTAATGTCAGCACCCACTTACCTGCACCCCGTTCCTCTCGCGCTCCCCGTCCCGCCGCGCGGCTTTCTGATCGGCGGCCGCGGCGGGCGGCGGCCTTCCTCCTGGCGCGCGCGCGCCTGGTTCCTCTTCGGCCGGCGTCCCCGGCTCCAGCGCTCGTGCTCGCGCACACACGCGAGCACGTTGTTATTATACCCTCCGGCGCCGCTGTTCTCAGCGCGGCCGCCGGAGGTAAATTAATTAAAGGTACAGGTGTGGGTGGGGGGAGTGTTTTCACTGGCCAATCTCATTCTGTTTTATCTGCACGTCATTCCCTCACGGCTTCCCTCCTATCAGCCCTCTCTTACTCCTGGGCGGGCCGCCCTGTTCCGTCCTATCAGTTATCAGATCCTAGTTGCACCAATCATCAGAATCGTTCCCCAGCCCAATCATACCTAGTTCCTTTATAACCGCCTTCTGCCAGTTGCCGGTGGCCTGTTATAGCGCCTAGACCCTTGTAGCTGTTTATCCTCGATTTTGATCCTGATTCCTGTTGCCGACCTTGCCTGTTTTTGACTATCCTCGATCTCCGTTCCTGTTGCCGACCCTTGCCAGTTTGACCATCCTTGATCTCCGTTCCTGTTGCCGACCCTTGCCAGTTTGACCATCCTTGATCTCCGTTCCTGTTGCCGACCCTTGCCAGTTCGACCATCCTTGATCTCCGTTCCTGTTGCCGACCCTTGCCAGTTTGACCATCCTCGATCTCCACTCCTGTTGCCGACCTTTGCTTGCCTCTGACCATCCTCGATCTCCACTCCTGCTGCCGACCCTTGCCTCGAACCTAGACCACGATCTGTCCATTGCTATTGTCCTGTGGCCTCCTCAGGTCTCCTGTTACCAACCTCCAGCCTGTCCTTGGACTTCCTCCTTACGCTCAGTTACGGGCTACCCAATTCCACTTCCAGCCGCGGGCCAACAGGAGACGAGTCTTTAGCAGGTTTCAACAGAGAAACATGAAATGAGTCGGAGATCTTCATAGTAGAAGGAAGCCGTACTTTATAGGTAACATTATTAAGTTTCCTGATAATAGGATAAGGACCAATAAATTTAGGACCCAATTTATAAGAAGGCTGACGGAGAGCGATATTCCTAGTGGAAACCCAAACAAGGTCTCCACACTGAAGGATAGGTTCCTGAGACCTGTGACGATCAGCAAACTTTTTATATTTAACGCGCATAGTTTCTAAATTTTTCTTGACACATGCCCAAACCTCTTTCCGTTTCTGAAGCCACTCTTCTAAGACCGGAAAATCAGAAGGTGCTGCAGAAAAAGAAGAAGCTTTAGGATGCTTTCCATAATTACAGAAGAACGGGGATATTTTGGTACTATCACTCGGCGCATTATTATACGCGAACTCCGCAAAGTCAATAAATTCCGACCACTGCTCCTGAGTGTCAGAGATGTAACATCTTAAATATTGTTCTAAGCTCTGATTCGTTCTTTCGGTCTGCCCATTAGACTGGGGATGATACGCGGAGGATAAAGAAACCTGAATCCCCAAACGTGAACAAAAATTTTTCCAAAATCGTGATATAAATTGCACACCCCGATCGGAAACAATATTTACTGGCTTCCCTCCTATCAGCCCTCTCTTACTCCTGGGCGGGCCGCCCTGTTCCGTCCTATCAGTTATCAGATCCTAGTTGCACCAATCATCAGAATCGTTCCCCAGCCCAATCATACCTAGTTCCTTTATAACCGCCTTCTGCCAGTTGCCGGTGGCCTGTTATAGCGCCTAGACCCTTGTAGCTGTTTATCCTCGATTTTGATCCTGATTCCTGTTGCCGACCTTGCCTGTTTTTGACTATCCTCGATCTCCGTTCCTGTTGCCGACCCTTGCCAGTTTGACCATCCTTGATCTCCGTTCCTGTTGCCGACCCTTGCCAGTTTGACCATCCTTGATCTCCGTTCCTGTTGCCGACCCTTGCCAGTTCGACCATCCTTGATCTCCGTTCCTGTTGCCGACCCTTGCCAGTTTGACCATCCTCGATCTCCACTCCTGTTGCCGACCTTTGCTTGCCTCTGACCATCCTCGATCTCCACTCCTGCTGCCGACCCTTGCCTCGAACCTAGACCACGATCTGTCCATTGCTATTGTCCTGTGGCCTCCTCAGGTCTCCTGTTACCAACCTCCAGCCTGTCCTTGGACTTCCTCCTTACGCTCAGTTACGGGCTACCCAATTCCACTTCCAGCCGCGGGCTCTCCAGTCCTCTGTACCGTAAGGTTTCATCCTTTGAGCCATAAAGTCCTGGGGGCAACCGATCCCGAGCAGGCGTGTTCTGCGTCTCGGCAAGCGGGGGCTCCTATAGGTGAAGCTGGCTGCGGAGATTGGGGGTTGAGGTCCTTATCAAGAGAGCTGGAGTTGTCTAAGTGGTTAATTGCGGTACCCGGAGCGTGACACAATGCCTTTCAGCATATATCCTGTGCTCTGACGAGCAATATATCCATATTTACCTTATTTTTCACCCTATAAGACGCACTATTTCTCCCCCAAAAGTGTGTGCGAGTGAGTGTGTGTGTGTGTGTGGGAATCTCAGTGCGTCTTCCTGGGCGAATGTAAAAAAAAATACTTACCTGAGGCTCAAGCCCACTGTCCCTGCTCCGGCTCCACAGTGCGCGCTGACAGCTGAGTGTCGTCGTGCACTGAACGAGGTACAACGGCAGAGCTGCCTTTCCCAGCTCTGTCTCCCGCACCCTCGGCTGCGCACTGACGGGCGAGTGTTTGTGCCAGCGCGCTGAACGAGATGCCGTGGAGGGGGCGGGAGCCAGAATGAGGCTGGACAGCGTCCCCGCTCTGGATCCCGGCTCTCCCATTTCACCTCGTTCAGTGCAAGCTGTGAAAGCGTGGATGAGGCTTATATAAGTATACCTTTTTGCTTTTTCTGGCAGGTTGGGGGAAATGTCACACTGATTAGGGGGATGGGGGGGGATGCCACACTGCCTATCTGGGGAACGGGATGGGTGGGAATGCCACACTGCCTATATAGGGAACGGGATGGGGGTATAACACACTGCCTATATAGGGAATGGGATGGGGGTATGCCACACTGCCTATATAGTGAATGGGATGGGGGTATGCCACACTGCCTAAGGGAGTGGGATGGGGGAATGCCACACTGCCTATATAGGGAATGGGAGGAGGGAATGCCACACTGCCCATGAGGAATGGGGTGGGGGAATGCTACATTGCCTGTAATGGTGTGTTTTAGCACAACATTTGGTTTAGAATATTTTCCTCCTCCAAATCCTAGGTGCGTCTTATATGGCGAAAAATACAGTATATTTATTTACACATGGTGGTTTGCAGCACCTTACTGTTTGAACTGGTGTAGACCTCCTTGGTACCCCTGCTAGAAAAAGGAAGTAAAATACAATTTATCCTAACCTCTTAATCAATAAATTGATGATAGGATTCTTTCTGATATCTTATTTACTTGATTCCAGGAAAACCAATGCTTGACTGAAGGGAGCACCCTCAGCCAAATCTTGATCTACGGATTGTAGGTCTACGATCTGAACACTCTGAGCCATGCAAACCCCTCTTTGGAGTATAAATTTCCCTCCCTGTGATAGTGTACAATCTGGCTGGATGAAGCCAGGATGTTCAGACAGGTGAGCTAAGATTGCTGGATCAAGTTTTGTTAAAGATGTTGGCCTCGATTCAATAAAGGTAGAAAAAAATTCTCATGGTAGTAAAAGATTAAATTCATGAGAAAAAAGCCTGAGAATGTCATTGTTTCTGAATCACCAGATAAGAAAACATTGAAAGTCAATGGCACTTTTTTACTCTTAAGAAAAGTAGGGAACTGTTTACTTCTTTCTACACTGTAGTAAAAGCTGCCATTGACTTTCATTGTCTTTTTATCTAGTGATTCAGTAACAGTGACATTCTCAGGATTTTTTCTCATGAATTGAATTTTTTACTACCATGAGAATTTTTTTCTACCTTTATTGAGGCCGTTGTCTTCAAACAAACCAAGAATACATCAGCATCAAGCAAAAAGATACCTGGAAGACAAAAGAGCCCAGAAGATTGAGAGTAGTCAAGCTTCATGATGCCAGACATTTTCTTTTTTTTTCCTTTCTGTATTCAACAGACAGTCCAGGCAAAGGCGATAATTATGAGAGCAAGCTGTTCACCTGATGCCTGTCCTATATGTCTCTCCTCAATTTTCTTCAGTCCTCTGTAAAAACAGTAGGGCCCCAAAGTTTCTATATTTCTCCATGACCATGCTCATTCAGCCATCCTGTCCCTTGCTGCTCTCAGTTTGAGTAAGCCATAGTGCCTTGGCACCATAATCAATATTTCCAATTGTAATGGTAAACTAGTATTTCCACACATTTTAAAATAGAGACAAGATTCAGCTATAGAATTATTTTACTTTGAACAAACTTTTAACTATGTGAATGAACTATTTGCTTTGTTGAGCAGGTCCATTTTTACAAATGGACCTTAACAGTCATATGGGACACATGGACACATTTCTGCCACTTCATGTAACATAATGGGATGTATCAGTGCTGCACAGTTGCATGCAGTGTGGAGTGCCAAAGATATAAATGATAAATAATGGAAATAATAAATAAATATTGGAGTAGTACAAAAGATTTGGTGAGATGTGGCTGACTTTGTAATATGTAATCTGCTTCTGTTCTACCTGTGCAATGAGTACATCTGATTACATTTCTTACAGCAGTTTGCGAGGCTCTCCCAAAATAAGCATTGCCTCACTAAATGTTTTGGGTTACCCCCATGCCACCACAGTAACTAAGATCAGGTGATCTCCACTTTTGACAAAGATAACTATCATGAAGTAACTTTGGTCACTGTGTATTTTTCTGTGTGATCAATAAAGCCATACTATGGTTATAATACTTACTTTTCCTGGAAATCATTGGCCGCCAGTTTGCTGTTATCAATAGCCAACATTAGCCCTGTGTTCTCAGATATCGAACCTGCAACCTAGAAATGTATTGGTTTTTTAAAATAGAATACCACATTCAGGGATATAATATAATGATCCTGCCCAGGGCAATAAAAAAGTCATAGTCAACTTCTGTTCCCCACAGCTGCCCTGGTTAAATAATATTTACAGGGTTCTATGATCAATTATTGCAGCATGCAGGCCGATCTTCCATTCACCACTGATATAGGGGATGAAGGCAACCGCCACATGTACGGTTAATGGAGCTCTCCCACTTCTATTCATTGCCATAGAGAGGTTTTCAGGCTGTAGCACTACCCCTCCTCTCCCCTATGTCGCTGGTAAATGAAGGATGGGCCTGCACACCAGTGCAGTGCATAAAGTGGACCAAAACCCAGGATTTTGACTATCCTGGGTTTTTTAGTCCTTCCCCCCACCCACGGGACACCCCGATCAAGGGTTTCTCTCTGCGTGAGACCCCCCCAGATCACCCAAAGTCAACTCACCTCTTCCAGATCTTATGGCTGCTCTGAGTGCACTGACAGACGCCTCCCCCGCTACCCTCTAATAGGGAGCGTGCCCACACTGGCCATTCACAAATGCCTGCCATGGGCACATGCCCTGCGAGAGGGATAGCGGGGATGGGACCGCGGTGTGCGTCTCACGCATGTGCTGCTGGACCGGGAAACAAGGTAAATGTGTGGGGCGACCTGGGGGGTTTCACACAGTGAGGCATCCCAATTTTGGATGCCCCTGGGGGGGGGGAAATCGATCGGCCCAGGAATCATATATTCCCGGGCCGATCGCCATGGGTTTTGGTTCAATTACATTTTATACTGTTTATGTACCACCCTAGACAGACCTTTTAAAAGAAAAAAATGACAACTTCTCATACATAAACTGTTGTTACTACCTGGACAAAGGGAAACCAAAACTCAGAATTTCTAAATGAAAACCCTCAAGATATGTGTAAATCATTCTATACTACACACCATCTTGGCATGATTCCTAAACCATAAATAATGATTATATAGAAATAATAAGTGTTTATTTGGTCATTGTGTGCTTGTGCACACATAGGAATGTATCCACCACATTTATCCCATCCATGTAGTGAGAACAAACACTAGTGAATGCAACAGTGAACACACTAGGGGGCAGTATGTGCACACATCCAAATGAGTTAAAAACAGAAAACAGTTTATCCTATGAGCCTCGAAAGGGCCCCATTTAATGTTAACACCAGGGCCCCATCACATTTAGTTAAGCTACTGGTTGGAGAGTTAGGTGCACTTCATGTCATGTTCACCATGCTGCTTGTACACCCCCTGGCACATGCTATACTTGTTGTTATTGTTGAGTAAAGAGTGCCATTGTCTTGTATTCTCAGCTTAGTAATTCAATAGTTGTTACATTTTACCTGGTTGACTTATCCCCCCCCCCCCCCCCCACACACACACACACACGCACACACACACACACACACACACACACAACTGCCCTGGTGTAATTTTCCAATTTTAGGGATTGTCCAGACAGAGACAGTAGAAATGCTTATTCTCATGTTGCGTCCCCCTGCTGCTTCTCTGTGCGGGTGCAGTGTTCCCTGAAGCTCCTCCAACATCTTCACTGTGGTGGGACACCAGCAATTCCATGTTCCAGCACCAGCAGCCTTGCATGGCAATGTCTGTAAAGCCTTGTTTAAGCCCCCACATGCCTACTCCATTCATCGCAATGCCCTGCCTTGGCACTCCCCCTCCATTGGCCCTTGGCGCTCCCCCTCCTATAAATGGAGTAAGCATATTAGGGTGGGGGGCAAAGCTATGTTGATGGATAGTGCCATGTCTGCCTGGTGCTGAAAGACCTTATCAGGACAGAGGAGCTGTGGGTGACAAAGGGTGAGTATTTTATTTTTTTCATGTTCATGCCTCGACAGGGACTTTAACCATGTCAGGCACGGCATTAGAAAAGCGAACTGAGCAATTGCCCAGGGCCCCATCCCAAAAGCTCACCCCCCCCCCCCCCTTGGCCAACTGTTTTATTAATTTTATTTGTTCTGTATTATTTATTTAATTTGTTGTAAAGGAAAAGAGGGTAATGTTTATTTATATAATTTTTCTGGTTGGGGGATGGCTAAAGGAATAAGAATTACTCATTTAATGTTGCTGGATGGGAAAGGGCTCCTTAATTTAAAATGGATTAAAACCTGCACTGGCTCACCTTACTGCCAGTGCCTAGCCATTCAGATGGCTGGAGGTTGGAGCTCATCTCAGACTAGAGGGTAACCGAGCATGAGGCCTATAGGCTTGGTCACATTTGCCAGCACATTTGATATGAAGCAATCAGCGATTCCAAATCTGCCGCCTGTGTGAAACTAGAGAAGCTGTTTTTTTTGTTAACAGTTTTTAGCTGTTTTTGTTTAAACTGAGCCAGCAGCAATGCTGGAGGTACTCGAGTAAGGGGGACAAGGCAATTTGAGGAATTTGATCCGCTTTAATGTTGCAGAAGGAGGGATGCTGTTAAGTTCTGGGCCTTGGAGGCAATTGCGGGTGCAAGTAGCCACAGTTTGTCCAGAACTAGCCCTAAATCAGGATGCCCCCCCCCCCCATGGACCTTCGCTTGCTAAACTGAAAGTCTTCATTGGTCCTGTTGAATCCCGCTACTGCTAAAAAGATACACTTGACTATAATAGAACTGGTCATGGTCCTGATTCCTGAATAATGACAGGCATGCTTGTTATCAGTTACCTGCTTTGTAAGTGTGTCTATCAGACTGTACTTGTCACTGTAGTCTCTCTGTACTGCGTTATTGGCTGATACTTTCTCCCGTATCTGTATTTCCAGTTGCTTGTTGGACTTCTCCAGAGCGGCAACCTTCTCTAGGTAACTGGCCAGACGGCTGTTAAGATCCTGCATCACCTCCTTGTCATTAGGTGCAGCAGAGAGCGAGGCATTAAATATCGGTCCTGATGATACTGCCCGGGGTTTCCCATCATATGAGACGCTGACAGAGGAGAACCTGAGCTTGGAGGGACTTTCACGTGGGGAATATAATGAAGCCATGGAATAACTAAAAATACAAAAGAACAAAGAGTGACCAGTCTAAAATATTAGAAAAACAAAAAGCAAAGATAATGTAAAGACACAGCATGGTACAGAAATACACCTGACCCTCAATCAGTAGAGAAAAGTTATGATTAAATTCATCTAAATGTTACAAAATACACTCATGCAAACACTGTTTCAATTAGCCTACAATTAGATTATTATAGCAGACCTCCAGTTAAAAATGACTTTAGGTCCCTTTTAACAACCACTTTCGGAGGTTCCTGATTAGGGATGCCATTACCATTACAGATTTTTAGAAAGCAAGTCAGGGATAAAATCTGCATACTGAAACCTTAAAGGGAAAATCCAGTTTTTATGGAACTTATTTTGTGTGTGAAAATGATGATCTCAATGTTTTTTTTTTATCTATTGCTATTGGCAATGCACACTAAGTCTGTAAACCAAGACCAGAGATGTGAGTCCTGTACACACAGAACACTGCTCCATAGTAGTAGTTCTGCATGTACAGGACTCACTTTCCTCTTCTTGGTGTACTGACTTGGTGTATATTGCCAATGGTAACCAATTGAAAGTAGTGAAAACTGCTTTCATAAAACACACATTTATCTTTCTAACATAACATAGCAAAAAATACTAAATAAGCTCAGCACAAAAAAAATGCTCCCTCCTACAGACTGGTCAATAGACAACTGACAGGCCATGTGGCTCCTTTTTATTCAGGCTTCCCCTGCAATCAGCCTGATCACCTGTGCACTGCCTGAGACCAGGGAACAAACCTGAAAAGGATTGGGGAAAGTGACCTGGGTCCTGAAAACCCGGCACGGATCGTGCCTGATACAGCCTAGCAGGGGAGAAATACACACCATTTATGACACACTTTACCACAATATATATATTTACACACACACACACACACAGACACACACAGAATTTCCTGGAATAAAGCCTTTCTTCCAGTTTGCATAACTACCTCATCAGTTACACCCACACTCCAGTATCAGGTGTCCTGCTCACATCTGATCACAATAGGATTCATTCATAATCTGAATTTTACTTATAAAAGGTTAAATGTGTTTATTTATTTTGCATTCAGTGGAAAGGATTAGTAGTACATTGCCCTGTAGTGAGGTAAATGCAAAGCGTGTCCTGGAACTAATATAGCTCATCAATTTGCATAAAGTGCTTTGTCCTTGATAACAAATGTATGGTATGAATCTGGTGGGATAGGATATAGAAATACAGCACGGTGGGACCACTCTGCTGCTCATTAAGGCAGTCATAAAAAACTGTAGGTCCAGTGAACACCCATATGCCATACCCCAAGGCAATGATCCCCAACCATCTCCTTGAGAGCCACCAATGGGTCATGTTTTGCTGGTCTGCATACAAACACACAGTCACTGGTGGTCAGGCAGTGCTATTGAGCAGCTCTGTGGAGATCCACAAAACCAGACCTGTTGCTGGATCTTGGGGGTTCCAAGGCATCCCAGTTTTGGTATGCAGGTTAATAATCACAGTAATATCCGTGCCATTCTCACATACCATCTGGTTCACAAGGCACCTGCATGAAGGAGAATGATGTGGTAGCCGCTGTGGAGAATCCAAGAAAGCTTACGAAAACCAAAACCAAAAGTGGACCAAAACCCAGAATTTTGACTTTCCTGGGTTTGGGTCCTTGCCCCTGCTGTGTGAAACCCCCCAAATCACCTTCTTCCCAGTCCGATGGCGCATGTGTGACCGCTCGTCCAATCAGCGAGCTCGGATCCGCTGATGTCATGTCGTCTAAGCCTTCGTCTAAGGTGAGTGGCTCCGAGTGCAGGAGTGTGCCCACGCCGGCCATTCACAAATGCCTGGCACGGGCACATGCCCTGCTAGAGCGATAGCAGGGATAGGGCCGTGGCTCGTGCATGTGCCGTTGGATCAGGAAACAAGGTAAGTGTATGAGCAATTTTCGATGCCCCGGGAGGAGGGAACCGATAGATTCCTGGGCCGATCGTCGTGCGTTTTGGTCTATTTTAAAGCCCTAGGGGTAGTAAAGGAGCTAGACATCCTGGGAGTTCAGCAGAGTATCCTGAGAAATAGTTTACTATGTTATTTATCTATTAATTATCTATTATTATAATGAAGCCTCCTACCAAAGGACTTTGATCTGAGGTTTATATGGGCCCATATAAGAGCTGGTAGAAGAAAAAGAATTGGAATGACAGCAAAAAAGAGAAGGAAAGAAGAAAGAAATGAATGGCATAACAGATGTAAGGAAAAAAAATACAAAGAAATGAAAAGGACTGGAAGAATGAATAGAATGAAAGAAACAAATGATAAAAGGACTGACAGAAATAATAGAAGTGAAGTTGAAAGAGAGAAAAGGAATGGCAGAAAGAACAGATAAAAGAAAGAAACACAGTATACATGGAAAGAAAAGCATAAAAGGAAAGGCGTGGTGGGCCCTCCAAATGTGCAGTGGCCCCGGCACCTGCCTGGGTATGCCCAGTGCAGATGTCTGCCCTGATGTCATGGCCCACCATTATAGAAAATAAATGTGTGTAGGGAGGAAAGGTTTCAAGGGGAGAAATGCAGAGGAGCATACTTTCTATTATATATTACCCACTTCCCAGCTTCTGGCACACAGCAGTCACATGACCACATCAGTAAGGGGGGGGGATCAAGCTGCAGACTGCTTTTAAGCCATTGTGGCTCATGGGCATTTGTAAGGAGGCAATATCGTGATAACAACTTTTTTTTTTTTACTATAGCAGTAACATCAGCGTCCCTCTCCCTTTGCATGTGCCCACCCTAGGCACAGGCCTAGGTTTGCCTAATGGTAAATACAGCCCTGGTGACTAGTCCTAGTCTGGTAGCATAAAATGTACTGGTTCCCAGAATCAAGGTCTGTCCTCCATTACTGGTGACCACTGACAGTCACACAGACTGCAGCATGCTCACTCCAATTATTGTAATAGAGGGGGTGGGCCTAAGGCTTGACACCATGACTGACAGTGTGGGGCAGGGGCAGCCATTGTTCCCAGAGGTCACTCATCAATAAGACTTGCACAGCATGGGTCTCAGGCACTGGTAATTTCTACAATACTGGATTAGGATCAGCTGTTGGAAAAAGTGAGTAAGTATAGAGGGGAGCAATAACAGCTATAATGGTGGAAGGGGGGGTTAAAGCTACATTGTACTGTAGTTCCTATGTGTATCACTTTGTAAAAGGGAAGCTTGATATCCACTATAGTTAAGCAGCCACCGTGTTTTGAAGGTTGTCCACATGGGCAGACTTCTGTTTCACACAAGGTTTACTTAGAATTTTACAACGTCACTCATCAAAGACTTGAACATTTAGATCATGCTCTAGCTTCTGTCTGTTGACGCTGTAAGCTACCTGTCAGCAACTGGCTATTGAAAGTAAATTGCATGCCCCCCTAAGTACCCCCTAGGTCTTTCAACAGGACCACGCCAGGACCATGTTTCTTGTGCCCCTGTGAGAGGAATGCATGGCCTAAATGTGCTAACAAGGCCAACAGCATTTCTGGACTTGTGAAGAACATCTCGGATGTCATTGGTCAGCAACTGCAAAAAATCTTTTTTGTTTTGCGTGCTCAAATGCATTCAGTGTGACATAACAGAGTGATTCAATGGGCAATAAAAAAAATAAAAGCGTAATTTGCCCTTTTGCCCAGCGTAGCTGATCGGTGCTGGTTCGGTGATCACTAACTCACCTTGTCACTGAATACGAGCTTGAACTTGTAGATGGGTTTTATGGAGAGTTGGTATCACGACTCACCATCAATAATAGGCACGTTGTCACACCCTCTCCATTAATTGCAATGGAGGTGTGGGCTGAGGCCTGTCATGTCCCCCTCCATTGTAGTGATTATAGGTGACTGATGGTGGGGGCGTGGTCCAGCATGGAAGTGCTGTAAATGGAATTTGCAGCACCGGGTGTCGTGGGACCGCGGGCTGCAGAGGCTCAGATCCAGCGATCAGATGAGTTACTCACTGTTAGACTAGCACTGATCAGCTGTGTAGGACAAAAGGTAAGTACCCTTTTTGTTATTTTTATTGCCCGCTGAATGACCTTTAACTGACGTTGAGGCATTTTATCCCACTGTCTACCAAAATACACTGGGGGCACCTAAATTACATTAGTTGGAATACTGTCCTACCGAGTTTGGTCAATTAACAGCTGGGGCATGCTCTGTCTAATTGGTAGCGGAATGTATGGTTTGGCTGAGCATTAGGACATTCTCCAACATCCTTTTCCATCTGGGGAGAGGGGGGCACTATACCTACTTACAAATAGAAGTATAGCATATAATGTTATGGAAAAGCCTCCAGATAAGCCACAAGTCCCCCCCCCCAAAACCTTAAAGTGGACCAACACCCTCCCATGATCGGCCCGGGAATCTATAAGATTCCCAGACTGATCAGACCCCTGACTGCGGGGCACCCCGATCGCTGTGTGAAACCCCCCAGAAAACCCTAAATCCCTACCTTATCCACGATCCAGCGGTGCCCGCCTCCCGTGCGTCCCTCTAGCAGGACACGCACCCGCGCCGGCCGTTTGTGAATGGTCGGCGCGGGCGCGCGCCCTGTAAGAGTGACGCACGGGAGGCGGCGGCGGGGGCGCGCTCTCTTGTCCGTCGCTGCCTCCCGCTTGTCCGTCGGCAGGGATTGGCAGCGGCGGTCACTGGGTTTCTGGGGGGTTTCACACAGCGGGGCACCCCCGATCGGGGTGCCCCACCGAAGTGGACCAAAACCCAGGATAGTCAAAATCCTGGGTGTTGGTCCACTTTAAATGTCTCACGGTGAGTTCCCTCAAAAAGTGGTAAGTTTACTTAACATCCCTCAGACAACCATGAATAACCTTATTAATAGCCTGCCAAGTGTGTGCGTGTATTTCTGCTTGTGATACTCACATTCAAATACTAAATAAATTGTTATGCTTTGAATAATTTGCACATCATTAACATGTCTCTTGATCCTGTGATTTCCATAATTCCAAAACTTTTTCTACTTGTTGCTGTGGTTTTAATGCTGAGGAGTGTATATCAGGCAATTTGGGAGCTATGTTATCACAACATTGTCCTAAAACCAGTTCTGTTGCACACAGGAAGTAAAGGGAGTAATGTTTTATAGAAAATAATAACATTCTGAACTGCCCACGGCAATTTTGATGTTGAAATATCACAGTGTGCAGAAATAAGCTCTCCCCACACATACCACATGGCTTTTGCACCTGGTACATTCCTTCCATGAATCTTGCACCATGTATGGTTGACCTTCCAACCCATGTTTGCTAATTAGCAGTGTAACCAAATGTCAGCATTATAAGCGTGTAGCAAAAAGGTGCCATATTGTTTCATATTGCTAGAATAAAAGAATAAAACAAGGTGTATAGCAAATATAAATGATATGGTAAAGAAGGGATAAAGTCTTGCTATATGTCTGTGTGGCCACTGTGTTTGAATATTTGCTGCTGTGACTGGGAGTGCTATAATACTTTAAAGAGGAACATCAGACCTAAAATAAAAAGCCCCTACTTAACTTTCGGATGTTGCTGCTGCCTGCTGCAGGACCGGGTCCTCACCTTCTTAGCTGTCGCTGATTGACAAGCACAGCTTAAGCCATGTTCTTCCATGTTCCATGTCGATCCTGCAGCTCCGCAAAGTCTTATGGTATTTCGAGAGGCTTCATTGCATCCCATTCATGGGCATTGCGCAGGTGCGAGATTGGGGGCAACATGCAGTGCTTGATGGTATGCAAGTTGGCGCTGCCCGTCAGGGATCGCCTGGAATCCGAGGTACCCAAAAGTTGGATCCCCTGGCAAGGTGAGTAAACACTTCCCAATTGTGAAACCGGAGGGGGAACAGTCCGGTGAGGTTTAGGGGAGGTTTTGACCTCCCCCAATGTCCTTTTTTAAACTGAAACAACACCTATTTTTCCCAAAATAGGTGTTGTTCTGAGCACAGGGACCACATGACCACAGCAGCCATTCACAGGTCTCAATTTCTCAGGAGGGGGACCAAACAAAAAGGTAAGATTTCTCCTGTTTACAGCTTTTATTGAGCAGGGGGGCATCTGAACAACACCCATTTTGTGAAAAATGGGTGGTATTCCGGGTTTTCAGGGAAAGATAGGGGGTTTGATCTGTATCATTTTTCTGTATCATTTTTTTAAGATTATGTGTGTATTAAAAGCAAAAAAAAATAGAAATAAACAGATATAGCATAGCTGTGCTTGGATTTTCTGCTCTGTGTCTCCCTGTGCCTGTCAAGCTGGCCAGTGAAGAGCTGTGTTTTCTAGTTAAGCTGCAGCACAGCTCACACCAAAAACAGGGCTGGTGTATTCATGTTTTCTTCTCCATAGTATCTTCACCCTAGTCTGGTACTTTAAAGAGGAAATACCACTTCCTTACTGCCTCATAAGTCTGCCAATAACTGGCAATCACACGATTGGTAGCCATACAAAGAAATGGCTGACTTCCTTTAGTTCCTGTTTAAAATGGAACCGATTTCTTAGAGATGGTCCAAAAGGTAACCCCTGGTTCTGTACTTCTATTAGCTATTCTTTCTTTTCATTTCCTTGGGCTGTGACCCCTTCACGTGGGACCTCCATATTAGCTGTTGGCCAGTGATTCCTGGACCAGGAAGGCCCTTCCTCTGACTCTTAGGGGTTTATTTAAGAAGTGCTAGTGCCACATAGTGCCAGATGAAAGTCAGGTGAATGTCAGGTCCCAGTGCAAACGGTGTAGTTATCAAGTCAGAAGTCAGAAATCCAGAACACCTGTGATAATGCTGGCCCTGAGATTCTTACAATGCTAAGACCAGGGGCTCACCCTGCACTGTGTGGCCTTTACCCATAGATTTCAATAGACTAATTTTTTTGGCTTGCTACTTTTTTAATTTAAATTGGTGCATGTGCCACAGGATCCCTGGGTTGTTTGGAAAAGTTTTAGTATGCATTTTTTGCACTTTTGGGTTGTGCTGCAAACTTGTGAATTGGGCCATGCAAACCCTGTGTCATGTCTTTCAAATGTCCTCAATGCAATTCCATGTTTTTTGTTTTTTTTATTGCGCTGCCATCACTGCAAAATTAAAAAAAAAAAGGGATTGCAACAGGCGCTGAACACTAAGGCCCTTATTTATCGCGACAGGTAGCGACTGGTGAGCGGCCGGTAATGACGGGCCCTGCCACGAGAACGCCAGCTCCCCATCACAATCACACATTTATCAAGCCAATCCTGCTTAGCGACTGAGATAGCGCCAGATAGCCACTCATTCATCATTATTCCAGCCTCAGCCCACAGCGCCAGCGTCCGACCTTGAACAGCGACAGGTATGACCTCTCGCTACCTGGCGCTCTCCAATGCATTTCAATGGAACAATCTTTAAATATTCATAATTACTTGTTAATAATGTTATTATTTTTTTTTTTTTTTTTAAATGTGAAAAATTCTGTGACCACTTCTGCCATGTTAGATAATTGATATTGATATTACAGGTCTGATATTATTGTATTCATATTACTAAATTCTTAAAAAAATTTTTTTTTTGGGTTTCCAAAAATATGGTGGTTTGGGGTTAAAAAACTACTTTTAACACATCGCCGCCAGCGCTCTGAGGTTTAAACATGCATTTCACAGCGCTTGAATTTTTTGAGTGTGATTTTTTGATGAATATGGTGGGAGCCGGTCGCTCTGACCAGTCGCTATCATGCGCACCCATACATCGCGGAACCTGTCAAATAGCGACTCGTCACCCCTTATTCAACATTACTGCACACCGACTCAGTCACTATCAACAACCGAACAATGGCCAAGCACAGCGACTACTAGCGGGCGCTGTGAAAATACTGCTACAGTCGCTCAACTGTCGCTACCTGCCGCTATTAATGAATTGGCCTCTTAGAATCCCCTTTTCACTTTGATCGTTCGGGCGCTGTGTTTTTTTTTATCTTAAATACTGTTGTTTAACTGCGCTAATCATTGCTAGTGCATTGGCTTATACATGCCCCACGCTAGTGCCCAGATGCTGGACAGGAGTGAGCGAGAGATCAGCACCGGGTCTCTGCAGCTGGCTGCAGTGCAAGTTGCACGAGAGTCTCGCAAGAGACGCTCAAGTGCTGTCCACTCATTTTAGTTAAAAATAAGGCTGCTTATCCTGGTCCTGCTCTTCTCTGTTCCTTAATCTGATAATGTTGATATGATCAACTATTTAGTCCCCTACAGGTTATATCCCTGTAGATGCCCTGCCACAACGTTAATGCTTAGTGATATGTAATGTATGCTCCTGACAAAGCTGATTCTAAAAGGACTCGATTCTGTAAGAGGAAAAATTCTCATGGTAGTAAAACATTCCTTTTATGAAAAAAAACTGAATCAGCAGCTAGGAAGACCATGAAAGTCAATGACACTTTGTACTACAGTGTAAAAAGGAGTAAAAAGTACCATTGACTCTCATTGTCTTCCTAGCTGGTGATTCAGCAACTGCAACATTTTTAAGCTTTTTTCTCATAAAGTGAATTTTTTACTACCATGAGAATGTTTTCAACTCTTCCTGAATCAAGGCCATAATCTGAATTTAAACCCAACTAAAGAGATTTTTCTGTTATAGCTGATTTGAGGGATTTCCTGCCCTTCTTTGAGTAGCCTTAGTGAATACAATAAATAGCGCCTTATACATCCAACTTGCAGGGTTAACAGAGTGTTAACAAGGCATAAACATCCATCTCAGGACCATCCAGGTTGGGATACTAAAAATGCACAGTATTTTGCTAAATAAGCTGCCTCTACTCCCCCCCCCCCAAAAAAAAAGCTCAGACTCAGCTGTTCTCCTCGTTTAGAAAACAAAGTCCCAACTGCTGCTTGAGCTTTTAATGTTCTTTGACCCTTTAAGACACTATCTTTAGAAATCATTGTTTTTTAGGATTCTTAGGCTTTATATATAGCACAATAGTCTGCTGTAATAAAACTTGCTAATTCACTGAGGGAACAGATCCCTCAGTCCGGCCTGCACTGACATTCAGCAATGGCCTAGCCAAAAAGACAACAAACACTGCACGGTATATCAAGCACATAAAAAGTGTCCAGAAACATTATTAATGGTAGGATAGCATGGTACCTATAGTAGAATTATAGAATACATAGATATCTATAGGCTGACTCTCACTCAGGACCGGCTCCAGCACATGGCAAACCGGGCAATTGCCAGGGCCCCTGGCATCTTCAGGGGCCCACTCAGACTCGCATTTGGCCACGGTATTATTTTACAGTGGCCCAAACCACAGAATGCCTGGTGTTGTGTGCAGTCCCACTCATGGCTGGCCTCAGCAACACTGGAGATGGTGGCATGGAATGTAGGGCAATTGATGGAAGCTCAGAGGGTGGCGGGAACCAGGTGACAACTGACAGCAATGGTGGAGTCTTTAGTGGCAGCGGAGCAAGCAGTAAGGATTGAAGGGTGCTTGATGGCAATAGAGAATGCAACAGGGACTAGAGGACTATTGGTGACTATAGGGAAGGCAATAAGGACTGGAGGGCAATCAGCAGTATCACTGAGGTTACTGCACTTGCGACTCCACAGCATTGAAAACATATTCTAATGAGCAAAGAAGCTTCAGGAGAGGTAATTTTAGCATTTAAATGCTATAATAGTATATTGGTTTGATAAAATGTAAACAGTAGCTATATAATGTTGCTATTTGGATTTGGGTTACAGGGAATTTGTCCCGAATATGGCTAATTCAATTTAGTTTGGTTAACGCTTAAAGTGGACCAACACCGAGAGGTGATCGGCCCGGAAATCTATAAGATTCCCGGGCCGATCACCTCCCACCCCGCGGGACATCCGAGATCGGGATGTCCCGCGGGGTGAAACCCCCCCAGACACCCCAAATCACGCCCCTGTAGGCGTGCGCGCGCCCGCGCCGGCCGTCTGCGAATGGCCGGCGGGGGCGCGCGCGCGCCGAAAGTGACGCGAGGGAGGCGGCGGCAGCCGCTTGGACGTTCCTGATCCCCGCCTGGACGTTGGCGGGGATTGGACCGTCCAGTCACGTGGGAGCGGGGACAGGTAAGATTTTGGGGCTTTCTGGGGGGTTTCACACAGTGGACCAAAACCCAGGATAGTCAAAATCCTGGGTGTTGGTCCACTTTAAAGCTGACCTCCAGTCAAAAAATCAAAGCTTAGTAAATTGCTCCCCTAAAGCCTATGTGGCAATCAGTGACATAAACTTATTGAGAGGTATTAACACCATGCAGATGTTTGGAGCAGCAGGCATAAACATGCAGTCATAAACATGCATGGTAGCAGCCATCTTGCCACATACATGAAGAAGCTGATTCTGAAAAACGAGTCTCTCAGTCGAAATTGCCCCATATTTCTGTGCAATCTCTTATTTCTAGCCACAAGTAGTAAGCCTTCAGCTGTAATGACTCATCAATATAATACAATACATTGATACATTGACATATAGAAATACATTGTAACAACTCCCCTCACAGATTGCTTTTGCTACATTAGCTGTTTTTTTCAGTGTCTGTGTGTGAAAAAATTACAGGCAAGATCCTACTTGTCTCTGAGGTATATCTCTCTCTCTCAATTTAGTGTGAACTGCTCCTGGTACAGCACCTCCCCCCCAATTCTCATGTGTAGGCAGGACTTTCAGGTGTGATTGAAGAGCTAATAATCTTTATGCCACTCCACAACATCTGCTTGGGGTTAAGCCCTCTCAAACTGATCATAAGAAGGGGAGCAATTTACTAAGCTTTAAATTGGACCAACAGTTAAAAATTATTTAACTGGAACAGCACAACAAACCATACTCATATGCATCCATCTCGAGGGCCATTCAGATTTTAGAAACAAAATGGCGGATCATGTATCTGCAGGCCGCCTGCAAACAGTAAGTGCTGCTGGATTTCCTGTTACTGTGCATTGTCAGTAATGTCAGCTGAATCCAGACAGCAGCATGGCTGAAATGTTGGGAGAGGAAGCTCCAAAATGACATCTACCACTAGAAAATCGATGAGATGGCGTTTCAGCATTAAGTGGATGCAGGAGCAAATGTAAGTGCTGACAATGCTTCGGTATCATGCGTGCAGATGGAGTAAGTGAGTTTGGGGGAGTTTTTTTTTCCAACTGTGCCAGGCTGTTGGTCCGGTTTAATATCAACAGGAATTGGTGTAAATTTCTCATAATACCCAAAGCAACCTATGAGCAGCCAGTTAGTCTGTGACAATGGGAAAATGACCCGCTGGCCTTCCCCCTGCGGCATCGCAAAGTGGGTCATGTGGTAGCTGGCAGCCTTCACTGTGTATCCTGGTGCTGACTACCACCTGAACGATGCCGGCAATAATGTGACCACGGCAGCTCGGTGCTCGAGTTCTCTGGGGGATTGGTGTGAAATGTAAGATTACTTTACTGAACTTGTGAATACATTTGGCCAAAGCCCCTGTTGATATGCCCTTCTTAGGGTGTAGAACTGGATATTTTCACTTTTCAAATTGTCCCGGAACACTGTTGTTTTTTGCTGTCACGGTTTGAGATGACAGATGATTTGTCATTGCATAGGTGTGGCAATGATGTCATTGGCCCACACAACAGTAGCAGTAAATGGAGGAGGTGGAGCTTAACAGCGAAAACAGGCGCCATTATTTGGAATTAGAGTGAAGCAGGAGCAGTGAAAATTGTCAAAAGGTTGTCGTCATGGGGGGAGCAATTCAGGGAATGTTAGTTATAAATGTGAGTTTTGGTCCGCTTTAAATGGTTTATGTGCTGCCAAATGCTGGTAGGCAACAAAGCGTGAGATTATTATTATTGTTTATTTATATAGCACCATCATCTTCCATAGCGCTGTACAAAGTAGTAAATAAAGTATATTCATCAAATATTTCCTCTGCAAGTCAAACAATAGCATGTATTATTCACAGGTAGGTGTTTAGTGTAAGACATTAATCAGGTTGATTTCAGTGTCTTATTGTGTGATCTTCTTGTGACCTAATAAGCCAAATGACTAGTTGTGTGTGGCAGCATCAGTTTTATTTGATTCTATGTGTTTGTGTGTGTGTGACCTTGGGAATTCTGGGGGTTGCATGACCTTACTAATTGCTGGACAGAATAGTTTGATTTTTCTTTTGTATGTGTTTAGTTGTGGTGACGGCAAATAGTGTGAGTGAGAACTATTACTATGGTGTTTTCTTTCTTTCTCAAGTATTCAGCACTAATTTCAGTGTTGATTTATGATCCTGCATCTGGAAATAAAACCAAACCCTTTGTCCAGAGTGAAAAGGCCAGTTTTAAGAATGATGTTGCCTGACAGCTCGCCTGTTTTGTGGTAATGTGTAGCTTGGTGGGACAGGGAGTCAGTAGGTGCTTCAAAGCAATGAATATGTTCTAAAAGGAAGAATAAAAGATCAGGTGTCACTATACTTAGAACAGTGTGCATTCCTGGGCACAGTGTAATTATCCGTATTTAATACATTTTCCTGTTCTCTATGGTTGCAGTATGGCAGAATTCAGTAATCACAACCCTAGAACAGGGCATTTTTTAGGGGAGGGCGAGCTGGGCAATCGCCCTGGACCCAAAGGCCATTGGGAGTGCCTTTAGACCAGCCATCCTGTTTTCAGCAGATAGGTCAGGGCTACTGTTATTGGTGCCAGCCATACACCTGGCCCCTCATCCCCCCCATTTTGGGCTCAGTCATGCGGAGGGGGCACTGCCTGCTACTAAGGTAGAGGTACAGGCCTAGGGTTGCCACTGATCTGCCTGTGCCAGTATTTCTTTTATTACTGGTAATTGTAATTGCAGGTATACTTTTCCCATCCTCAATTACCACTATAAAAACCAGGCCAGTGGCCACTAAAGTAAAAAACAAAATACCATTCAGATGGCAACCCTAGATATAGCATGGCACAAACCCGGTAAAGGGCAGCAGGATGGCTGAGGAGGGGGCAGATTTTTTTCCTTCCTGCACTGGAAACTATTTTGCCTAGAAACTACCCTGCTCTGGAAATCCATGGTAGGTAAGTATTATAGAGTTTATAGTAATAAAAAAAACTCAACATGAATAAAGGGTGCAGCACACACAGTAACATACCATACCTACCAACGTTTTAGGGTGGGAAAGAGGGACATTTGATAAATTAGGCCACACCCCCTCATTGAGGGATGGATAGGAGATAGGGTGTAACAGCTAAAACAATATAAACACTTTGGAATAGGCAAATGAATCATTTATTGATGCAGATCTGCATGTTACACATCAAAGAGTGGCAAAGGAGAACAACAAGGGACAGGGTGACATGGACTCAAAAGAGGGACAGTCCCTCCAAATCAGGGACACTTGGGAGGTATGACATACATTCTTCCCATCAGGGGGTAAACTTTACACAAACATTCAGGCTGATTCATCATTAGCGGCAGGTAGCGACAGATGAGCGTCTGTAGCAGGCATTTTCAGAGCGCCCGCTAGTAGTCGCAGTGCTCGGCCGTGAGTTTATAGCGACTCAGTCGCTGTTCAGTAATGTTGAATACATTGTGAGGAGTCGCTATTTCACCAGTACAGCGCTGTATGGGAGCACATGTTAGCGACTGCTCATGGCGACCGACTCACACCATATTCAGAAAAAAAACAGCCTCACAAAGCTTGTTTGAAGCCCAGAGCACAGGAGGCGGTGTGTTTAAAGTCCGTTTTCAAGCATCTATCAACTAGTAACAAAGCGAAAACATATGGAATTACATTATAACAACATTGTAACATGAACACTTTAATGCCAGACCTGTAATGTCATTTCTGAAGAAATATATAAAAAATGAAAAAAATCTGAAAAAAACTGCTTTTTCAATGCCAGAAGAGGTCACAGAATTATTTGTGATTTTTTGGAAAAAACAAACAAACAAATACACCGTTTAAAGAGAAGAAAAGGTTCATCCATTGAAATGTATGGGAGAGCGACAGATGGCGAGAGGTCATATCTGGCGCTGTGCAAGGCTGAACGCCGGAGCTGTTCACTGAGGCTGTGAAAATGATGAATCAGACGCTACATGGCGCTATCCCAGTCGCTAAACAGATTCTGCTTGATAAATGTGTTCACCAGTCGCTACCTGTCGCTACCTCTCATTAACCAGCCACTACCTGACGCTATCCCTTCTTAAATTAGGGCCATTGTTTGTTTGCAGCAAGCAAGTCCACACTATGAGGCCGATTCATCAATAGCGCCAGGTAGCGACAGATGAGCGACTGTAGCGTGATTTTTTCAGCGCCAGCCAGTGTTCGCTGTGCTTGGCCGGCATTAGCTTGATGACAGCGACTCAGTCGGTGTGCGGTAATGTTGAATACGGGCTGGGGGGTCGCTGTTTCACAGGTCCAGCGTTGTATGTGAGCGCCTGACAACGAATGGCCAGAGCGAACGGCTAGCTTCATATTCATCAACAAATCACGCTCCGAATGTGCTGTCGCTGTCCATTCCTTGTTTAAACCCCAGAGCGCTGGCGGCGATGTGTATTAACTAGTTTTTAACCCCTAAACAACCATATTTTTTGAATGTAACATTATACATGTTTTTAGAATCATTTTGTAATATGAATACATTAATCTCAGACCTGTTAGATCAATTCTGCACATATTTTTTTTTTTTTTTTTTTTTTTACTTAAAAATAAATCCTAACATTGCAGAAGTGCTCTCCGATTTTTTGACATTAAAAAAATTAAAAAAAAAATTAATCCCAATTAATTATGATTAATTATAGATTGCTCCATTGAAATGCATTGGACATCGCCAGGGAGCGACAGCTCATACCTGGCGCTGTGAGGGAATTTGCAGCGGCGCTGTTCGGTCCAGGCGGCTTCATGATGAATGCCGCGCTAGCCGTCGCTCTCACCGGCGCTAGCCTCATTTTGCTTGATAAATGCGTCATTGTGAGCGCCGCCGGGCGTACTTGAGTCGGTAGTCGCCGTTAGCTGCCGCTACCTGGCGCTCGTCAGACACTACCTGGCGCTATCGCTTGATGAATAAGGGCCTATATCAAATCCAGTCTCAGGGACATGCAGGCCCCAGTCTCTCATGGTAAAGCCCCATTTACACAGAGCGATTTCTAATGAGCAATCGTTAAAACGACCGCAATTAAATGATAATTGCTCCATGGAAATGGTCACTGCACTCAAACGATGAACGATAAGAATTTGTTCATCTGTCAGCCATCCTATCGCTTGATCTTTGTAATTTGGAAACAGAAGTCGTCCATGAATAGCAAAGGCAGCCCATAGCTCGAGTGAACAATTGATGAACGATTATGTGGTGTCCGAACACAAGTTGATCAATCTTAAAAGATTTGTATGGTCTTTCATTTGTTGAGTGAACAGTCAATTTATCTGCTCGTGTAAATGCATAAGGCTTTGTATCATTTCAAGTGGACCTCCAGTCAAAAGTTTAAATTTTAGCAAATTGCTCCCCTAAACCCCCTCTCAGTCAGTGATGTAAACTATTTGAGGGGGCTTACTTCCATGCAGATGTGGTGGAATAGCAGGCAGATTCTGTGCTAATAAAACTGCATGGGGGTGGCCATCTTGCCACAATTTTGACAGCCCAACTTCTGAAAAAACCCAGTCCTACAGTCAAAATTACCCTAAATATCTTTGAAACAATGCTTTATTTCTAGGCAGTAGTAAAAAGCCATCAGCTGTATGAATCAGCACTGACCCAGAAAGCTCTTAAAACATCCCATCAACATTGTAAACAACTATGCAGCAGCCAAGGCCATTGACTTACATTGATTGATACATAGGTACATTCATCCCAATCCAGCAGCGGTGATTTAGTGTGTGTGTATGTGCGTTTGTGTGTGTAACATGACAGACATGCTGATCCCTTTTCTGAGGTAAACCTCTCTCAGCTTGGTGTGGATTGCTTATAGCAAACCCCCAAACTCCAGAAACCTGCCCTGTTTGGAGATACATCAATACAGCCAGGAGAAACAGATAAGAGGGCTGATTCAGCACCGTGAGAATTTGTTCCCTACTTTTTTTGATGTACTGTTTTGAAACTGCATTATAGAGGCTCTAGGTCATTGCCAACCAAAGGATCTGCAGGTGCTCTAGAACTGGACCAGGAGCTGAACTGAACTAGGACTAGAAAAATCACCATCGTGCAATTGGTGTTTTGGGTTGCTTTCTAGTATGCTGAATACATGCAGCCGTACCCAGGCCCAGCAGTATATGGGGCCCTAAGTAGTTAAACTCAGAATCACTCTGAGGTATAGATTTTCCCAAGTGCCTGTTCTGTAGTGTGAAACACATAGGGGCATTGTAATAAAGTGGTACATCCTGTACACAGGGGTCAGTGTCTCTATAATGCACGCACCTGTTAGAGCCATCAGCCAGAAAGCCGCTACACACAGGACAATGTTACTGCTCTGGACCTTGCTTCTGACACTTCAGCCATTTAAGGTGTGAGAACAAACACATGCAGAAGCTGCATCGTACTGACATGTTGGAGACAAACAGCTGTGTTTAAAAGTGAAGCAATTAACACCAAAAAATGCAAGCATTAACCAACACAAAACCTCAACACCATCAAGGTGTGGGAATGCGGCATCCTGGTGCAGTGTTTGTAAATCAGCTTTTTATACACTTCTGTATATAATCCTCATGGGACCCTGTTCTACAATGAGCTCATTTATGTTTTATTGGTGATATACCCTTGTGTATTGTGTATTGTCTCCCACAGTGAACCCTTGAAGCCAGAAACTGGTCAAAACCCTGCCCTTCCATGGTCGATTGGTGACAGTTGCCACCTGCAGCCAATGGGATTCGCAAGAAAGGTGTGCTCTGTGATCCAAAACCCATGGTTGACTGTCCTGATTCCCTCCCCCTGTGCATTCCAGGATGCCCCGCTATATGAACCCCCCCCAAGTCCTCTAAAAACCTAGCTTCTCCCTGATCCAACGGCTCATATGCAAGCTGTGGCCTCCGTGAGCTATATTCTTAGCAGGGAGCGCCCCAGCACCAGGCATTTGTGAATGGCTGGCGCAGGCACACACCCTGTCAGAGGATAGCAGGGATGCGGCCGCCGGCATGCTTGGTTGCTTTCAGCTATGGTTGGTTGCTTAGTTGAGTCTTAGCCGATATTGAAGAGATCAGCTGAGCACGAGTCGTGGTACCCCGGAGGCAAAGACCAAAACCCAGGATAGTCAAAATCACGGGTTTTGGTCCACTTTAATTTGAATCTAAACCCTGTTATGTGCCAAGGGGAAGCCTATGCCCGCAGGACACCTGCATCCCGGTGAGCTTTTTAGCGATAACTCACAAATAAGTACACACAAATAAGTGCTTTCCCCCCCAAAACAAATCACCTGTATCTGTGATGACACATACAGTGAATAAAAACAAGCTGGGGGAGCATCCAAAATGCTGGAGCCCCCCTACACATAACCCCCCAGAATGCCCGATATCCTTACCTTCACCTTAAAAACAAATATCCATTTTTTTGCGTTTTTGTGTCTGATCGCTAAAAAGCTCACCGATATGCAGGTTGCAATCTATACTGCAATGCACACTGGAAGTCACACTGGCTTCACCAAATATTTAGCATGACCCCCCATGTGTTTGCTGCTGATTATCTTCCCCAAGCACCCAAAGACCCGCTAATGGAGGAAGCAGTATTTGTGGGGATGGCAGACTTCTCTGCCATAAAAAGAAAAACATGTATCTTGTTTCATACATACCTCAGTTATCTATCTCCTTATCTTATCTATGCATTTACCTATACACAGCCCTACTGAAAATGCTGAATATTATACACATACCCCAGACCATTGGCTATTGCTCAGAAATGACAGAGCATTCCTAGATGTTGTAACATTGCAAAAAATAATAGATTTCTATACAGTAACTTCATAAACGTTTTCACATTTTTATACCCATGTTGTCTGTTAAATGTGCCAGGCCATGTTTATTATAAACCTAAAGCCGAACAAATTAAAAGTCTATGGGGTAACATTTGGCTGCATTATTTGGGGTTGTTTTCCCTCCTTTAAAAAAAGCTTTCAGCTCAGCTGAAATTTCCCCCATAGGCCCTTATTTAAGAAGGGATATCTTCTATTTAAACGGGTTTTTTTTTATTTTTTTATTTTTTTTAAATCACTAATAATTCTTTGACCTCTTCTTTTTTTCATTTTTTAAATATTTCCTCAAAAATGACATTACAGGTCTGGCATTAAAGTGTTCATGTTACAATGTTGTTACAATGTAATTCCATATGTTTTTGCTTTGTTACTAGTTGATAGATGCTTGAAAACAGACTTTAAACACACCGCCTCCTGCGCTCTGGGCTTCAAACAAGTATTTTTCAGCGCCAGAGATTTGTGAGGCTGTTTTTTTCCTGAATATGGTGTGAGTCGGTCGCTATGAGCAGTCGCTAACATGCGCTCCCATACAGCGCTGTACTGGTCAAATAGCGACTGCTCACAATGTATTCAACATAACTGAGCAGCGACTGAGTCGGTATAAAGTAGCGACTCACGGCCGAGCACTGCAACTACTAGCGTGCGCTCTGACAATGCCTGCTACAGACGCTCATCTGCCGCTACCTGCCGCTAATGATGAATCAGCCTGCCAGACTTTAATGTGTTCAGCTTCAGGTTTATACTAACCAAACAGCCTCTGAATTAATAGGGGTCTGTTCAGTTCATTACTATTGATAGATTTATAATGTTGCACGTCATTGGATCATCATCCTTAGGCAAGCCGGGGAAAAGGGGAGATATATTGGTTATCCTGGCTAGTTATCTTAGATTCACTTTACTCTATATTACAAATAAATATAAATATATTAGGTGGCAAGGGGAGGGGTTACTAATGATATAACCCTGATTATCATCTATATAGAGTGGTCCATAGATAACCTATAATTGGAGATTCAACAATTTAGGATATTTACTATAACTACTATTCACTAATCCAGTTTATACATTAGCCTGAAAAATCTTAGCACGATACTAAAGCTTGCATAGATGATGTATTTAGTGTGGTGAAAGCTCCAGTGCTCATAGAAACCGGATACCAAACAGCAAATGCCTGGCCGTTGTATAGAGAACCACTGATCTGTGACTTATGTTTACTGTTTACTTTCCTCATTGACAGCATAGCAGTAGTACTCTATAGAAATAAGTGTGCCATGTGCAACAACGTTTAGGAGCACACTATACATAGTAACCTATCCACTTTTATCCCTCACATGTGTGGATAGTGGATAGCACAGAAAAACTGCTCTTTAAGACTCCAAACCTTGAAAGACTTCCAGCTCCAATGTAAAAAAAGTTCAAACGTATTACTTGCAGGTTAAAAGCCATAGAAAAAAGTCCAGAAACATCTTAGGATCAACTCCCCATTATGGTAAGAAGAGCACGGCAGTACGACGCGTTTAAAGAAATTCTTTGTGATCTAGATGTATTGCACTTACTTATTAATAGAAAGGGGGAGGTATATACTCACCCCTCCTACTGACCCCCAGCCCCATTAATATTATTATTATTGTCTATTTATATTGCGCCATCTTCTTGCGTGGCGCTGTACAAGGTATTCGCCTGAAAACACATGACGTGGCTCACGCTGCCCTATCGGAAACGTCCTGTATCCTTTAGTCCAGGAGATCTGTTATTTTTATCTTGGCGTAGGTCCATGTCCACCTCCCACTGCATAGCATCAACCAGGGCAGGGAACATGCCGGAAGAGGACCATGCATTCCACTGGGTGGCAGCCTGTGCTGGCATACAAGTTTTATTTCCTGCCCTGGGGGCATCCCGAATTGGGTTGCCCCACTGTGTGAAACTCCCCAGATTTCCCAGTAAGTCTAACCTCTTCATGGTCAAATCCGAGTTGTTTGCTGTCCATATTAAATGTTTGTTAAATGGGTTATTGGACGTCCACATCCCCAGCAGTGGGCCAACAGCCCAAAGATGCGGGATGCGGCCACCCAATGTTTACATCAGCGAGCCAGAAAGCAGGTGAATTTTGTGGTGGCCTGGGGGGGGGTTCTCACAGTGGGTCATACTGATTTGTAAATCCTTAAGATTGCAGGGCAGATTGCACTGGGTTTTGTTCCGCTTTAAGCACAGTAAAATGACCGGTGGAGAATTCATTATTTCTGGTGAGAACGGTTTACACTAGATCTGTTGCATGACCAGGGCGGGGTTATCAGGAGGGCGCAAGGGGCACGCCCCAGGCCCTCCACCACTTGCCCTGCAAAGGGGGCCTCCACCAACCTTTGGGTTATGGTCTGGTCCTGGAGGCTTTTCAGTCTTTGGTCTGATGGGCTGCGGGGCCGCCAGCGAAGCTATCAGCTATGGTGAGGCCCGGGCACCTGGGCAAGCATTTTTTTGTTTTTTCAAACCTGCAGCTAAAGCCACCGCAGGGCAGGAATTAGAGTCTATAGCAGCAAAGCACCGCCATCAGCAACGCTACAGTGATGGGTGGGTGCTGAGCTGTCACTGCACATAAGCCACCAAACACAGCCGCTGGCAGCTCAATGCAGGGAACCTTTTTCTGCCCCCTCCCAGAATGGCAAAGCACGCACCCGCACAATGATGATACAAGGGACTCGATCTGACGTTCCAATAAGTCAGACAACCACCAATCAGTTACTTGGTTGGACTATTATTTTAAAGGAAATATATACTGTATCTGGGGCCTCCACCACAATTAATCCAGCCCTGTGCATGACAAGGAATTTTAAACTAATTTTCTGTGCGCTTTTGCCCCCTATTCATTCAGCTTCATAAAATGTGCAAAGCAACATACATATTAATATACTAAAGTACACATTAACGAAAATCTTATTGGCACAAACATGCTAGTGATTTATAACAAAGGTAAAAGGAGTAAACAAATCACAATGGATATATTAATACATTTAAGTTATTACAAACAAAAGTTTTTTTTTCTCTAATAAAAAAAGAAAAATGTCACAACACCCAAGAGCTACATCAGTGCCAGGAGACAATGCATCTTTGTAATATAGTCAGTGACTCATAGTTGTAAGAGAACCTGTGAGTTAGCAGACATGGGCGCTGTGCCATGTGCGCGCACTATAAGCGGCGGCCCTGTGGAGTATACCCGGGCCTGGCATTGTACAGTACCTTGATGTAGACAGATCCTCCAATGTGTTCACAGCGCAGCAGTGTTACTCTCTTGTGAGAAGCTTATATTCAGTTACAGGGAGGGGAGTTTCACACCCACAGGAGGCTGAGCTTTATTGAGGTCATTCACAGCAACCTGCAATGTGGAAATGCTTCTCCATGACATCTTTACTTGGCTGAGTAACTGTTCCCCCCTCCCCATGTATTTACTTATACTAAGAATATAGAAGTATGTCTGTATGTGCAGGAAGATGATTGATGGGGGGGGGGGGGGTGACTCTAGAAGCAGACAAAACGCTGTGCACACCTTAATAAATAACACTGGTGATAAGGGCAGACATACTGTATACATTCGTATTGTCAGGGCCACCATCATATAATAAACAGGGTGGATATATAACCTGCACCACCCTGGCTATTCAGGGCTATTGCCTATTCAATAGACGGTATGTTTTGGGGATGATTTACTAAAGGCAGGGCTCTCTCTCACTTACAATATAATGTATCCACTTTTCAGAGCATTTGCTTTAAAGTGGACCAAAACCCACCACCCATCATCAGCACCACCTAATAGATTCCCGAGCCGATCGATTCCCTCCCCCCCGCTGTGTGAAACCCCCCTGGTCGCCCCAAACACTTGTTTCCCAGTCTAACGACGCATGCGCAGGCCAAGGCCCCACCCCCGCTACCTCCCTATCCCTCTAGCAGGGCGCATGCCTGTTCCAGGCATTTGTGAATAACTGGCATGGGCAAGTCCCTGTTAGAGGGTAGTGGAGGATGTGGCCGTCAGTGTGCTTGGAGCTGCTGGCCTTAGACAAAGGCTTAGAGGTGAGTTGGCTCCGGCGATCTGGGGGGTTTCACGCAGCAGGGCACCCCCGATTTGGGATAGTCAAAATCCTGGGTTTTGGTCCACTTTAAACTTTGTAGGATCCTGTTTGTTATAGTCTATGTACTGTATGTTTTGCCCTGTCTGTAACTACTGCAGGGTACAGAGCTACATATGAGGATGGCACTATATACATAATATATACTATATACGTAATAATAATAAAGGTACACAGATGTAGGCAAACCATGCAAGCCAGGAGTGAGGGCGCGGCCAGTGGCTTGTGGTTCATTCAGCTCCTGGTTGGGTTGCCAGTCTGAACTCAGAGCAATATAGCAAAAGCTGAATGGATACCAAGCCACTGATTGGCCTGTGGCTCACACATGCTGCTGAAGAGGAGCAAAATAATCAGGTATAGTGAAAATTACGGGTTTTGTTCCTCTTTAGGTGACTTTTAGTATTAGAGGCAATGAGAGACTGTCAGCATTTCCCCTCACTCTGCACACAATAAAATGAAGTAAAAAAATGATCTTACAGATTATAAATTATTCACTATGCACATAAAACAGCACAGATTTTCACTATCCCAACATGTATTCCTTGCCCCAGGACCATGCTAATTTGGGATGTCCCACTGTGTAAAGCCCCCTGAATCACCCTCCCCCCTCTGATCCCATCAACACCTTATGCCATGCATATTAATACTTGGCATATTGCTCTGTTTGGACGCAGAGCTTGGAAATATTGAGTGGCAGTGGCTGCACCCCCAGCTTCCCTTTAGATGTGGGTGTGCGACCATCCCCTCTGAATGGTGGGAGTGCACCACAGCCCAGATATGCCGGGAATGCGGCTGGTGTTGTTTATACTGTGGGAGCCAGAGCAAAGGGTTTTGCAACCCGTGGGCAGGGGTTTTGGGGGCGGGTTGGGGTGTACACAGCAGGGCATCCCGATCTGGGTTGCCCTTGGGAAAGGCCAGCGGGTGACCCTTGATCTTTTAGAATCCAGGGCGGGCCGTGCAGGGTTTTGTTCCGATATAAACAATGTGTACTAGCTTAGCCATCACTATGCATTTAAAAAATGTACTAACCTAACCTTCTAATTCAGTCTAGCACCGCACATGTAGTGTGCAGCAGTTTTGTGTGTCTCCCATTGGAGGCTGCCTCACATGGAATAGGTCATTCTCCTCAGCCGTATTCAGCCGTCAGGCATAGATGGACAATATTGGTCTGAGGGTATTTGAGTGGCTGGTCCAGGTGGGTAATCCTTCCATTAGATGAAGGTGAAGGAGCATGTATGAGGTGGGAGGGGGCAACAAATAATTCTATTTTATATATAATTGTGTTAACCTGGGATAGCAGCAGGATGGAGTGGGAAGAGGGGATAATCTGTGAGTATAGGACAGTTAGAATTGGCAAGGCTGATTGGCTGCCTTGCCAATTCCTTTTTCCTCCCTGTCACTTTTTCTGGCTGTTATCCCTTTTGCTTAGTTTCTGGCTGTCATGCTTATCCTCCTCTTTCAGGATTTTTTAAATAATGGGTATGGGACTGCATTCTAACAAGGGAGGGCATTCAGATTGCTTGAGCCCACTTGCGCAGAGACTCTGCAGCCCCCCGCAATCCCTACCTGAACCTTAAACCCCCCAGTGAAATGCAGCCCCGCGATTGGCCGCTGGATAGGACCAGCGACCAGGAAAGAGAAAGCGACTCTGGCCCACTTAAACACCAGCGGCCAATTTGGGGCAGCATTTTGCGTGAGGATCTAGGTGCAGATAAGGAATGCGGGGGGGGGGGTCTATGTGTGGCAGGGTTCGAGCAAACTGAATGTCCCCGCTTGAAACAGTCACAATGCAGCCCACACCCATTATGTAGAAATGTAACGAACACCTTATTCTAAAATATAGCATGTATTACGTTCATTATGATTGTTACGTTCAGGAAAATCTATTGAAACTGAGCCCAAGAATTAGTTCAGAATTTCAGCCAAAACTTCTTTTCTGTCAAGGTTTAAAGACTTTTCACCCCTTTTTGGCCTTTCTTTATGTCTGCAGTTTCTCTTTGCTTTTAGTTAGATCACCTTCCTGCTTTATTACTCCAGACGGACTAAATGGTCTCACGTGTGTTGTTGGAAAACAATGTCAAGAGGCGGAACTTTTCACCACTCTACTAAAAGAAAATGCTGCTGTTTAGCTTTAACAACTCTAAGCAACGTTCACAGTGCATACATTTTATTTGGAGGAGGAAAGTACAACCGCATTCGGAGCCTAAAATATCTAGCAAACAGGATTGTATAGAGGGCTAGAGAAGGCAATTCAAAGGGGACATGTGAGACGACTATCTGACAAACTTAACAAATCCACGCCAGTGGAAAATATCTTACCTATCTTCTGCTTCCTGGCTGGGTTAGAGGTAGGCAGTCTCATTGCCAGGCAAACACTGCTGGGTCAGCTGACTGGAGATTTCAAAAGCTAGCACTGTGCTGACTGTATTGCCACCATTTGAGTCTTTTAGCTGACAAGCCTGTTGTCGAACCATGCCATGTCAGAATGTGGAGCGCCGTCTCTGCATCAGCCAATTAAATGATTAGCAGGCCAGAGTCAGGAAGTCTCTCTGCTATGTACACTAAACACGCTAGTTGGCGTACGTTGCTAAGGTAAAGCCATTGTTGCTAGAGAAAACGGTTTTTAAACACAGAGGTGCAAAAAAGAAAATAAAAACATTCTAGGCACACAATAAGTTCAGAACACAATAATGGAAATGTTATCGGAAGTGGAATTACCCTTTAATACCACCTAAAATCTTCATAGGCAAAAAGATCCAGTGATTGCAAATCCTAAGGTTTATTTAAGATTTACTGTAAAGATTCCACACTGTTTTAATGAACGTTTGAGGTATACATGACTCTGCAAAATCCTCTCTTTCTGTAATTTTCTCTATTAGATCATTATCATGATTGAAAACAACCCATATATCATCATATAAACAGCCTGTTTCTCTATTAGATCATTATCGTGATTTAAAATAACCCCTATAACATCATATAAACAGCCTATTTCTCTATTAGATCATTATTGTGATTTAAAATAACCCCTATAACATCATATAAACAGCCTATTTCTCTATTAGATCATTATTGTGATTTAAAATAACCCCTATAACATCATATAAACAGCCTATTTCTCTATTAGATCATTATCATGACTGAAAACAATCCCTATATCATCATATAAACAGCCTATTTCTCTATTAGATCATTATCGTGATTTTAAAAAAACGCTATAACATCATATAAACAGCCTATTTCTCTATTAGATCATTATCGTGATTTAAAATAACCCCTATAACATCATATAAACAGCCTATTTCTCTATTAGATCATTATCGTGATTTGAAATAACCCCTATAACATCATATAAACAGCCTATTTCTCTATTAGATCATTATCGTGATTGAAAACAACCCCTATAACATCATATAAACAGCCTATTTCTCTATTAGATCATTATCGTGATTGAAAACAACCCCTATATCACCATATAAATAGCCATTTTCTCTTTTAGATCATTATCATGACTGGAAACAACACCTATATCATCATATAAACAGTGTATTTCTCTATTAGATCATTATCATGATTGAAAATAACCCCTATAACATCATGTAGCCTATAATTTTAATTAATCGATGAGCCCCTTTTTGGGGGGGTAAATAAAACATTTTTTGTGAAGGCTCACATTCATAGTACAAATTCTCTAGCACTGGGTTGTATGAAGCACTGCACATTTCTATAAGGTTTTGCCATTTGTTAATCAATAACGTAATATTTCACTGATGTGTTAGCTTACCACCCTTGTGTGGAATGTATTGTCGCTTGTGATCTGTCCGTTATGTCACATTCCTTGTTTATGAATGACCTTCGCAGTATGGCCGGCCATGACACCATGATTAATCTGACCTATCACTCATTTCTTTTAACGTGTTATACAGTATTAACACTCAGTAGCTGACTTTCCATTCTCTAGTTCTCCCCATGTGATTTCTTATACAGGACACAGGATTTCTTTTTCTTGGACAGTGTAAACAGGAAAGGGAGGAGAACCTATTAGATATCTGACCACTTTAAGTTGTCTGGAGAGGGCTGAGCTATTATTGTTATGCCTTACATTGTTATGAAGTATGTATCCAAGGCAAAACTGTAGTCTGGCCTCATTTACAACTGAATTGTGTTTTTTCTCTTGTTCATCAGATGAGTTGTAAAAGTCCAAAAGGAACCAACAGGGATAAAGTTTAGTCATCTTTAAAAGATGACAAATGCAGGGAGGGGTACTCCCTAATGCTCATAAGAATGATATGCATACTGATTTAAAAAGGACCACAAACTATTTCACTCAGCATTGTGGGAAATTTGCTTGAGGGACTCCTAAGAGACCACATACAGGATTATGTAGCTATCCATAATATCCTATGTGACAGCCAGCACAGTATTACTAAGGACAGAAGCTGCCAGAATAACCCGATTGGCTTCTATGAGTAGGTGAGTAGAAGCCTGGACAGAGCGGTGGCTGTAGATATAGGTTTTCTGGATTTTGCAAAAGCATGTGACACTGTCCCCATAGACGCTTATTGGGGAAATTGGGATCTTCAGGATTAGAAAATACAGTTTGTAACTGGAGTGAAAACTGGCTGAAGGATCGTGTACAGAGAGTTGTGGGTAATTATACCTACTCTGAATGGTTACCAATTGTAAGTGGTGTACCTCTGGGTTCAGTGCTGGGCCCACTATTATTCAACTTGTTACTACAAAGAAGATGGAATTAAATATACTGTCTCTATTTTTGCAGATGACACAAAGATATGTAGCACAGTGCAGTCTATTGAAGAGGTTCACAACCTTCAAGCTGACTTGGACACTTTGAGAGTCTGGGCATCCACTTGGCGAATTAAGTTCTATGTGGATAAGTGTAAAGTCATGTACTTGGGGTCTAATAACTTGAAGGCCACATATGTCCTTGGGGGGGATAAAACTAGGAGAAACACTTATTGAGAAGGATATGGGGGTAAGAGGCCTGGAATCAAGGGAGAGGAATGAAGGATATTTGTTAAGAAGAAAGGAAAGATTATGAGAATTAAATCTGTTTAATCAGTGGGCCTGGTCTGGACATGGCCGAGTGAGGAGCTGACTGCGGATAGTGAGCTCCTGTGCACCCATAGTGTTCAGTTGATCTACACCCACTGGGACATCTCAGATCAACCGCTAATGAGGTCCCAGTGAAGGAAGAAGGGCAGCAGGAGGACCGGTTCAACACCCCATGTGGGGATAGCGAAGTTTTTCGGGGGACCAGCCCCGAAGAAGCAGAGGGGAGAGGAGGTCAAGGTGGCGCCGGCTGAGAAGTAGAGGTGCAGACAGAGAGTGGGAGCTGAAGAGAGGAGTGAGGATGGGATCCCCTGCCCCAGCATGCTGCCCATGGAGCGGTTGCGACCCCAAGTAGAGTAAAGATGGAGGTGAGGGGGCACACAGCGGGAGATGAGAGTCGCTCGCAGCTGTGCCGCGAGACTGGAGTGGCTGAGAGGAGGAATGCCGCAGCGGTGGTGGCTGCGAGGAGGAGAGCCGCAGCATAGGCGGCTGCAAGGAGGTGGCATCAACAGAGGAGCCGGAAGGCTGGAGGAGACTTGGGGCCTCTTGGCTGGAGGGGAGCAGGTGGCCCGGGGCTCACTACAGTGTGATGCCTGGAGGGCAGCTGGGACTGTAGTCTGTCCGAGAGCAGTGAGAGACCAGAGGTCTCTCACTGCAGGTGCAGTAATGCAGGTGGATGTAGACAGCGCAGGGGGGGTGAGTACTCCCCTATCCTGAGCCCTGATATATGCATGGACTCAGAGGCCAGCAGTGACATTAATAAGGAACGAAATGGGGGGTTGGAGCTTGAACCCCAGGAGCTGCTGGAAGACTCTGAAGTAAATATTATGACTGACCGGTTGAATGGCAGAGGGTTTTACATCACCTGTCGCGACCTCACCCCTGCATGATGCATTCCTGGGTGATTACGGTGATCGAGGAAGGGCGGCTTTGAGAGCCCTACTACATACAATCGCTGGCCACTAAGGATGACCTGCAGTCTCTCCCCTCTAAAGCCTGGAGTCCATGGCACTCGCATTGAGAAAGCTGTCAGAAAGGACATAGAGCCCCCCCTTTGCTTTCCCCCTGGGGCAGTCTAATGCCTCTGCCCTCCTTGCGTGGGGCTTACTCCAGGTGGCCCCCAGGGGCCATAAGTTCATAACTCTAGCAATGACCTGTGCCCTCTCTTAAGGGAGCACTATTGCGAAATTGTGTAATATTAAAAATCCATATAAACACTTTAGCTAATGAGAGGAGGGGTCACTTATATACCCGAACTGAATAAAACTCCCACCAAGCTTGTGGTTTTCTTCCCCTGGTAGGAATAATATCCTGGGGTTAAAGGTTTAGTCTATGAGGGGATGACAGAGTCTGTCACCCGAGATGTCCTTTTCCTTTCATTAAAATAAAAAAAACAAGCCTGGCTGGATATTTTCCGATACCGGGTGTAAAAGCGACCCCTCCTCGCTCCATCCAGCATATTTATATGGATTTTTATTCTTGGGCCATTTTTTTGCAATAGTGCTCCTTTAATAACCTCAGAGGCCTCCCAGGGGCACCAGGACTGGTACGACAAATGGAGCGGAGGAAGACATTTTGGGGAGCTGCGCTGGCGGGTGTTTGGTGGGTGTTTTTGGTGTTTTGGCGCGGCGGGTCACCTCCGTCTGACTCACGGGCATGTGGGTGTGCTCGGAACTGGTTTTGGCATCCCGGGAGTCTCTCGCGTGAGGTGCCAAACATCTGTTCAAGTTGATATGCACTTGGTTATAATATGGTTTGAATGTTATAAACAGTTGAAGTATTTTTTATGTTAAGGTTCTGGGTGGGCGGCGGCCCCCTGCCCCCCCTTCACTGGGGGGTGGCAGGGTTGGTGGGGGAGCCTGGGAGGGTAGGATGAGGAAGGCCCCATAGAGAGGTGGATAGAGGGTGGGGACGTTGGGTGTTACAAGTTGAAGGTACATTGGGTCACAGGGACCTCGCTCAGACTGTCTCTCCAAATAGGCAACTGATTGTCTCTGGAGTTAGTTCTCCAACAAGGTTGGTTAGGGATTGGGAAAGGTGGATTTTCCCCATAGTTAGTGGAAACCAGTTGGTATCCAATGTTGTTTGTTGACCGGTGTCTAATCCCTTGTCTTGTGCCAACCCCCCTCCTCCCCCGCATTATATATATATATATATTTTTTTATCTTCCTACCGCTGATACGTAGGCTAAAATGAAAGCCAATAGTGGGAAACAGGGCCCTAGAATTACATTTTGCTCATTCAACGTGAAGGGTCTAAACAACCCTACTAAAAGGTCCCAAATTCTGTACTCTATGTATAAAAAGAAGAGTCAAATCGGATTTTTCCAGGAGACTCATTTTAAAGAGGGCAATATCCCAAAATGTAAAGATAGGTTCTTTCCATTGTGGTTTCACGCCCCCAATCCAGAGACCAAATCGAAGGGTGCCTCAATAGCAATTCATAGAAACTCCCCATTTGTACTTTTGGATAAGCTTGTGGAGCCGAATGGCAGGTATATCTTTATTAAGGCCCAAATTTGGGGGAAAACATTCACTTTGGCCAAAGTATATCTCCTCAACGTGGATCAGGTTCAGGCAGCCCAAAAAATCCTCCATACTCTGGGGAACTTTACCGAGGGGGTGGTGATAATGGGGAGGATTTTAATTTGGCTATTGAACCCTAGACATGTCAACGCGGAGGTCCTTGGTGTCTTACACAAGGCTGAAAGCGTTCAAGAAACTGCTGCATAGCAGACGTTTGGAGGGTGTGTAACCCGGGGGCCAGGGATTACACCTTTTATTCTAACAAACATGCCTCATTTAGTAAAATAGATTTTTTTTTCATTAATCACTGCACTCTTCAGTGCTCTCCAGCTGCGGTCATTGCAGAGTCTGGTTGGATCATGCTCCTCTACTATTGTCGCTGGAACTGACATGGCCGGCGGTTCGCCCCTAGGCAATGGCGGCTAAAGTAAAAGCGATCAGAAGGGATATCGGACTTCATGAAAAATCATGAGTGTCATTCAACAATCTCAGAGGGATTCTTATTCAGCATGCAACGAGATTAAAATAAGAGAGGGGCTCCCGAGTGAAGGAGCTGCTCAACAAGATATCTAGACGAAACCTCCCATAAAAAAAGCCTAAGCCCGCCATTGATGCTGGAACTGACACAATTGAGGAACGAGTTGCTGAGCCTGTTGAGTAAAATGACTTGTAGGCAGAGAGAACTGGCTAATAGATTTTACTATGAGCATAACAATAAATGTGGCCGCTTGCTGGCTAGACTCCTCCACCCCCGGCCAAATCAGACATATATACCGCCCATAAGGGATGCAGCGGGCCACTTAGTGCATAACCCTAAGGACATTATGGAAGTATTTCAGCAATATTACTTAAAACTGTATAATATTGAAAGGAAGCTAACACCAAAGAGAGAGGAGGCACTGGAGAGGGAGACATATGTTGAGGAAACTGGGCTGGCGGTTCTGGACTCGTGCTAGAGGGATGTTCTTGAGGAGTTATTTGAACAAACGGAGCTACTTGAGGCATTTCCATCTATGCCCTCTGGGAAAAGCCCAGGCCCTGATGGCTTCACAAGTTTTAAGTTTTATAAACAATAAACAATTATAAAAGAGGCCATAAAATATTTGTGGGTGCTTATCACAGCTGATCCTACTTCCCTATTTCGTTTGAATTACGATCCTCTACTCCGAGGATGAGATTGGACTTAGAAGTGTACTCAAAAAAAGACATCTCATGGCGTGACAGAATTAATGTTTTAAAAATAGATGTTTTGCCCAGACTTCTGTATGTCTTTCAGGCCATTTTATTATACGGGAGTAAGCTATTCTTCTGGCAAATCAGGTCAGAATTGAGGGGTGGGGTTGCATAGAAACATATCACAGGGCTGCTGTGATAATGAGGTTAGTAGATTGGCATCATAGTGTGGAGTCTAAACAGCGGGTGACAATCGAGCAGGACATGCTCCCCTGGAGCTTGGGCTCCCTTCCCTGGATAGATCCTAAACTGCTTACAAGCGGGGGTGGGATCCCCTTCCTGACCGCTCAGCTCCTTTTGACAAGGCTGGGACCCATGACCCCGCTATTCAGCAACTCGGTATTTATGCCGGGGTGGGGGTTTCAAGGTTCCTAATTTGGGGAGCATCTCCAAAAATCAGACTTAGACACATCCTGGTACAGGGTGGGATTCCTACAGCTCAGGAGCTGGGGGCCGGGGGGGGGGTGTCTTGGCGGTGAACCAGCTACAAAATTATTTGGGGACATGGGAAGATCTTACAGTGTTAATGAGAGGCCATACTAAATTTGAGGAATTGTTAGAAGCTGCCGAGCGACCAACAAGAATCATTGCGGGTTTGTACGGCATCATGAGGGAAGAAGTGGGTCCCGGAAGACCAGACTTTGTGGCAGAGTGGGAGAGGGAGATTGGGCGGCAATTCGAGGAGGAGTGGAGAAAGTCATTTTTTCTTACTCACAAAATGGGGATACCTTGCAAGGCTCAGGAAAATAATTTTAAACGTTTATCAAGATTGTATAGGAGCCCAGTAAAGCTTTATCAGATGTTACCCTCAGCCTCAGATGTGTGCTGGAGATGCAGTTCGAATAGGGGAACCCTCCTACATATATAGTGAGAGTGCGCAAGCATAAACAACTTATGGGCAAAGATACTTTCATTATATGATGGGGCTTATGGCACTTCTACCCCAAACACCCCCGAAATGCTGTCCATGCTCCCGTGCAGCAAACAAGCATGTTTACAGGGAGAATGGTGATCTCTAGGCGTAAGAGGAGAGCGGAGCCCCCCTCCCTGATGGAATGGTATGAGGAATTGAGTAACGTTATGAGGATGGAGGAGCTGATGGCAGACCAGAAGGGGGAACAGGATGCCTTTAGGTGGGTGTGGGTGGCTTGGAAGGTGTTCCAGAGCTCAGATCAGGTAGTGGGGAGGATGTTGTGGTGGTAGTAGGCCCAGTAGGGCTCCCTTCTGCCCCACATGCTTGAACGGAGAAAAGGTGGGCCGCTGGGGGGGGGGGGGGGGGGTGCCCTACGTAGCTGAATAGGGGCTTTCCATGGGGGGAGGATGAGATTTCGTTTAGACTGATTTTTTTTCCTTCTCCCTTTCTTTTTGCCCTGCAGTGAGAAGCCTCCTGGTTTTGTGTATGCTCACCTTGATCCTTGATCCCACAGCACATGTCTGGGTCTCTGGCAGCAAGCCATCCTACCCACTTGCTGCTGAACTTGAATGCCAGGGCCAGAGGGAGTGGGGACACTGCAGAGTGCTGTTGAGTGTGTCTAAGCTTAGCCGCATTAAATGGGATTAAGGATTGAAGTGAGTATATGTGGAAACCAAGGAGTTTCACACTGCAGGGCATCTAAAATTGTGATACCCCTAGGAAAACCTCTAATACTATAATATAATTTATATGAGTTTTGGTCCACTTTTTATTATGATCTGATTCTGTTAAGGCAAATGAAAGAGCAAAAGACCCTTGAGGACTCTTGAGGTTCCTTTAATCCATTAATTGGATTTTTTCAAGGAAAATGTGTGTGTTGCTCAGGTAATTTGCCCTACTCTACAGCTATGGAAATTGGTGGTAAGGTAATGAGTTTCTACTGCAGCACATTAGCCTCGATTCAGAGACACATTCGTCCGGACTTCCGTAGCTGTCTGTGAAAGTTTTGGTGGGTGTTTGTGTTTTTGCTTTTTTTCGTCCATTTTCTACTCCCATGAACGTTCGGGAATTCGCTTCCGATGATCGGAAGCAAATCTGAACATTTCTGTTAGTTCGTATCATTTTCCAAACAAAATCAGAAATTTTCCGTTCCTTCAGATAACTTCCGTTGCTGGGATGGGTTTCTGTCTGATTCAGAGAGCTGATTTCCGACGGATCACCACCCTATAAATCCGTTTCATTTCCGATCTACTTACAGGACCTTTGAGGGCTCGGATTGCTATTGTTGAACATGTTTTGTGGCTATGTGGAGGAGTCTGCGCGCCTTTAGCACCAAGGCATTGCATGTATCAGCATTGCCAAGGCCATAAATTGTATAGCAATGCATACCTGAATCAATACATTTCATGTATGCCTTATAGATGCATTTTAATGCTGACCTTAATTAGTCCTTAGCATGTAAACATTTATTTTTCCACACATCCATATAATTGCTATATTTTTTTAGACTTATGTCCTTTGTGAATTATATTTGGATTGTTGAACTTGAATCTTAATTTGTTGTAGGAGTTATTGTTTTAGTCAGTTACCTTTGCTTTGTGTAATTATTTTATATTTGGTTGCAGGAACTGCAAGATGTGCCACTCGCCCTTGCTCCTGATGCCCGTTCTTTGCCTGCAAAATGCGGGCCAGGGGTTCTCTAATCGGGCACTATGCAAAACCCGGGCCGTGGTGGCGAGGGCCCTCTGGCTTTTGAAGTCCAGATTTAGGTGTTTGAACCATACAGGGGGGGGGGGGACACTGCAGTATGACCCCAACAAGGTTATACCAATATTTTAATTTATGTTTTTTAACAGGGACCACAGGGTGGCACAACTGAGTGTCAGGGTCCTTCAGTTGGTGGGCGAGATGCAGGAGCTGCGCAACTCGTTGGGGACCACAGATGAAGAATAATGTTCAGTGGCCTGCCATTGCTATGTATTTTGTTTTTTATAGTTGTAAAAATGTGAAATTTTAAATTTGTTAAAAAAATTTATATTTTAAGAAGGTATAAAAAAAAATGTTACATTGTCATTTAATTTACAAAATACATTAACACAAAACTGATGGGCCCAGAAATATTTAAAGATGAATATTCACATGACCGAGAAGTGATTTGGGTAAGTTTTAGGGGGCTAAAATGGAAGAAGAACCTAAACGAGAAGTGGTTTGGGTGAGCTTTAAGGGTCCAAAAGGGAAGATGGAGGATAGTGCTAAGTGGTTTGGGTGAGCTTTAAGGGTCAAAAAGGGAAGATGGAGGATAGTGCTAAGTGGTTTGGGTGAGCTTTAAGGGTCAAAAAGGGAAGATGGAGGATAGTGCTAAGTGATTTAGCTAAACATTGTAGTAGAAGTGAGGGTGGCAAATATGTAGGTGAGCACTTTAATGAGTTAAGTTTGTAGTGCGCAGGCGCAAGATCGTGAGGATTTCTGTCTGGATGAATATTTATTGAAAAAGGGAAACAGAATCGAATGGGGAACGTAAAGGATTCGTTGGAGGATACGATGGGAAAACGGCAAAAACGAAAGCCTACGTTGTAACATGTGAAAATGAAACGGAAAAGTCTGGATGGAAAATGACATCCTCGTATTCGTAATCTGCCGTACGAACGGACGGAAACTTTACAGAAGGTTTTCAATGCATGCATAGAATCGCGCACACACTCATACGAGAACGGAAACATTTCACAAAAAAAAACAGATCGGAACTAAAACGGAAGTTTTGTTTGTCAAGAATAAAGGAAAACTGGTGGAAGCAACTTTTGATAAAGATACACCTTGTCAGATAAAATTCCCCCCAAAAAAACACGCTTCCAAAGTTCCTGTCCCAAGGACAGATAAGGGTAATAAAAAGTTAGAGTTGCACTATTGAAGTTGATGCATGATGGGCAGGCTCCATCTCATAAGAAGTCTACAGTGGGAGAAACTCCCCTGGACCTCATAAAATGCCAGGGATTGGCAAGTATAGCATATATTGTGTGTAAATTCAATGCATAAATAATTTACTATAGCTATTAAATTGATCCTATATCCAAAGGGAAGTTTATGGGGTTTATTTAAGAAATGCTAAGGCCAGGTAGTGCCAGAAGAAAGTCAGGTGAATGTCAGGTCCCAGTGCAAAAGGTGTAGTTATCAAGTCAAAAATCCAGAGCACCTGTGATAGTGCGAGATAGTGTCCCATCTATTATCAGCACTAGCGATGGGATGAGTGTCGGCGCTGAGTTCCCTACAGTGATAGATAAGACCAGGCTCAGTCTGCACTGTGTGGCTTTATCCCATAGCTTTCAATGGGCTGGGATGGTTGTAATTATTTTTGCATTTTTTGTGGGCTGGTGCATGTGTCACAGGATCCCTGGGCTGTTTGGGATTGTTTTTGTATGCTTCCCAGCTGGCGCTAGGAGTCACTAGCACATTGCCTTATACAAGCCAGCGCTGTGCCCAGCCGCTGGCTGGAAGCAAGCGCAAGCTGACCGCTGGCTGCCTCCAGCCTCATCAGCAGTGCAGGCACTGATAGCATCTCAGAAAAGATGGGGAGGCTAATTTATTACTAGCGCCAGGTATCGGGAGATGAGCGCCGTTGCAGCGAGCGAAAGGTAGCGCCAGCTCAGTGCGACTGACTCTCAGCGGCTCACACCATATTCAACAAAAACTCACAGACTCACAGAGCGTAGGCGCTCTAAAGCTGGTCACTATAGCATAGAGCGGCAGAAGGTGTGTGATTAAAGTCTGTTTTTGAACACATATCCACCAGTAACAAAGAAAAAAACACATGGAATGACATTGTTGTAACATTGTGACATTAATACTTTAATGCCAGACCTGTAATAACAATTCTGCATAAAAATGTAAAAAATACAAAATGACTTTTTCTAGGCCAGAAGAGGTGACACAATTTGAAAAATAAAAAAATAAAAACAAAAAACCTGTTTAAACAGAAGAAAAGGAACGTCCATTGAAATGTATGGGAGAGCAACAGGTAATAACTGGTGCTCTGGAAGCTAGAACGCTGGCGCTGTATGCTGAGCCACCTGTAATGATGAATCGTACGCTACATGGCAGTGCTACAGTCACTCACCAGATTCGCTTTCATAAATGTGGTATTGCGTACAGCGCCCAGTGTTCAACAGACGCTGCCTGCCGCTACGAGGAACTACCTGCCGCTATCCCTTGATGAATAAACTCCATAAAAAACTAGGCTCTGTGTCATCAACTTCCACCGCCAGCCCAGTGCCGCAAAACAGCCGGTGTTTTTTTTTTTACTAAAGCTTTTGCCTAATATTCATAATGTATAGGTGCACTTTAATCATTTTAAAATACCCAGCACATTATATTGCAGTTGATGTCCTATGCTTGTTGGTGTATGTGGTGTAAGTCTCTTTTCTGACATTGGCAGTAGATCAGCACAGGTGTGTTTGGATACTTTGGCCCTTATTTCTGAAGGAATAGCGACAGGTAGCGACTGGTGAGCGGACGGTAATGACGGTCACCACCACGAGAATGCCGGCTCCCCACCACAATCACACATTTATCAAGCCAATCCTGCTTAGCGACTGAGATAGCGCCATATAGCGACTCATTCATCATTATTCCAGCCTCAGCCCACAGCGCCAGCATCCGACCTCAGCGACAGGTATGACCTCTCGCTACCTGGCGCTCTCCAACGCATTTCAATGGAACAATCTTTAAATATTCATAATTAATTGTTATTAATTGTTTTTTTTTTTTTTTTTTAAATGTGGAAAATTCTGTGACCACTTCTGCCATTTTAGATAATTTTTTTAAGGTAAAAGAAAAAAAAAAATTGTACAGAATTGATATTACAGGTCTGAGATTAATGTATTCATATTACCAAATTATTTAAAAAACTTGTTTTTTTTGGTTTCCAAAAATATGGTTGTTTGGGGGTTAAAAAACTACTTTTAACCCATCGCAGCCAGCGCTCTGGGGTTTAAACATGCATTTTACAGCGCGATAATTTTTTGAGCGTGATTTTTTAATGAATATGGTGGAAGCTGGTCGCTCTGACCAGTCGCTATCATGCGCTCCCATACAGCGCGGAACCTGTCAAATAGTGACTCCTCACCCAATATTCAACATTACGGCAAACCGACTGAGTCGCTATCGACTACCGAACAATGGCCAAGCACAGCGACTACTAGCGAGCGCTCTGAAAATGCCGCTACAGTCACTCAACTGTCGCTACCTGCCGCTGTTAATGAATCGGCCTCTTTGGATACTTGGGCCTCAATTCAACAATTCAAGTTCTTGTGATTCAGCAAAGAAAAAAACATGCTCCATTTTCTACAGTCAGATTTTCACTTGTCTTCTCTCAAAAAGTGAAAAAAATAGAACTGAAATGTACAATTGTAAAAAATAAGTCTTTGACTCTTTGACTCTAGTTTTTGAATGAGTTAATTAGAGCTGCCTGGCAGGTGTAAAAATTGCACAGCACTTTCCCTTATGCTTTTTTACCTACGCAATTGCCAGCATGTTATAATTATAATCATTATAAAAAGTATTTTTTTGTAAAGTGTATGTTTTTTTGTGTAAAAGACGCAGAATTGACTTTTATAATCTTTATGACTGTTTTAATTTTAAAAAAGCCTGTCGACACCCCAGACAGAGCACCAAACCTGGGCCAAAGGCTAGTGAGAGAGGGACCATGATTTGCTTTCATTTTAATTAAAACAGTAATAAATAAATAAAAAGTTAACTCCCATAGGTCTGAAGGAATACATTTAAACAATTTTTTTTTTCACTTCAATACGTTTCACAAGTCAACCAGCCGCCTTTCCCAATAGGTAATGCTGAATTCACACATACATCCAGTGGGAGATAAACATACGGAGCAAAAGAAAACAGCAAGTCCAGTTGCATTGATCTATTACTCAATACATCTCTTTATTAATGAATTTTATATATTTTTTTATTACTGTTATGATTTAAAACAAAAAATAAAGCCAACCCCCCCCCCGGAAATTTGCTAAATTTTGGCCATGGGGTTGGTAAGTTGCCAGGGGCAGGCTTTGACCCTGTGCTTACTATAACTGATGCACCAGTCTGGTAATCTAGAGGAAAGGCCTTGATTAATTAATATATTTGAAACAGCAAAAAAAATCTGCAGGTCTGTAGGAATAAATCTAGGCAACCGCAATATATATTTTTTTAACCTCAACATGTTTCACAAGTCATCCAGCTGCCTTTCCTAATAGAGGGATGAATAACAAAACATGTGAAGAAAAAGAAGCATTGTCCAGTTGTCCAGCATAGTCCAGTTGCTATTACTAAATACATATCTAGCATTACATGAATGAATGTAATCCTTCATAACAAAGAGATTAGTTGCACAAGTGCATTAAATTAAAAATTAAAAAAAAGAAGCATTGTCCAGTTGTCCAGCATAGTCCAGTTGCTATTACTAAATACATATCTAGCATTACATGAATGAATGTAATCCTTCATAACAAAGAGATTAGTTGCACAAGTGCATTAAATTAAAAATTGTCACAAATTCACAATGGTATATTACATGGGGAGGTCACCGGATCTTTCTGAAGCTGTGTGAAACGTAGAAAACAAATGCACCATTTGGGGTAAAGGCTCCTCAGCACCAGAGACGCTTTCAGAGATTTTCCATTTTCAACTGGAACATTTGAGACAGCTTTGTCGAATCATCCGAAGTTACTTGAGTTTTTCACATGCAATCCAATTTTACAACCAAAACTATGGGATTTCAATGCTTGCTGAATCAAGCCCTTAGAGCCTGACTTAAAATGGCCTCTATTTTTCACTGCTTCAAGTAAAACAGGAGGAGAAGAAAACATCAAAATGATGACATTCGACTACATCATACATTTCACTCAAAATGATATAACTCTTAATAGATCAGTAATACAACGTTTTGTCTATTAAGGAAAAAAAAAAGAATATACCGTATTTGCCGGCGTATAAGACGACCCACCAACATTTCCACTCAAAATATAGAGTTTTGTTATTTACTCGCCGCATAAGACTACTCCCACTTCCGCACACCGAATAAAACGTAAAAGAACATCAGATTACACTGCAGCCGCATCCCTGCTCGCCTTTAGTTTGGGATGTGCCCACACTGGCTATTCAGAATGCGTCCCAGCTAAAGGCATAGTAGGGATGCAGCTGCAGGGTAATGTGGTGTTGGCTCTGGGAATAGGGCCAATAGGGAGTGTTTTACAGTGGGGCATCCTGAATTGGAATGCCCCAGTGGGTTTGTTCCCTACTCCAGGGGCATACCAAATTGGGTTTCCTCTACTGTGTGAAACCCCCCAACTGGCCCTTTTCCCAGAGCCCAAACCACATTACACTGCAGCCACATCCCTACTATGCCTTTAGATGGACGCATTCTGAATAGCCAGCACAGGCAAGGAACAAAACCCAGTAGGGCATCCCAAGTTGAGGTGCCCCCTGTGTAAACTCCTCCAAGTTGGGGCGCCCCCTGTGTAAACTCCTCCAAGTTGGGGCGCCCCCTGTGTAAACTCCTCCAAGTTGGGGTGCCCCCTGTGTAAACTCCTCCAAGTTGGGGTGCCACCTGTGTAAACTCCTCCAAGTTGGGGTGCCCCCTGTGTAAACTCCTCCAAGTTGGGGTGCCACCTGTGTAAACTCCTCCAAGTTGGGGTGCCACCTGTGTAAACTCCTCCAAGTTGGGGTGCCACCTGTGTAAACTCCTCCAAGTTGGGGTGCCCCCTGTGTAAACTCCTCCAAGTTGGGGTGCCACCTGTGTAAACTCCTCCAAGTTGGGGCGCCCCCTGTGTAAACTCCTCCAAGTTGGGATGCCCCCTGTGTAAACGCCCCCAATTTGGGATGCCCCCTGTGTAAACTCCTCCAAGTTGGGGTGCCCCCTGTATAAACTCCTCCAAGTTGGGGTGCCACCTGTGTAAACTCCTCCAAGTTGGGGTGCCACCTGTGTAAACTCCTCCAAGTTGGGGTGCCCCCTGTGTAAACTCCTCCAAGTTGGGATGCCCCCTGTGTAAACGCCCCCAATTTGGGATGCCCCCTGTGTAAACTCCTCCAATTTGGGGCGCCCCCTGTGTAAACTCCTCCAAGTTGGGGTGCCACCTGTGTAAACTCCTCCAAGTTGGGGTGCCACCTGTGTAAACTCCTCCAAGTTGGGGTGCCCCCTGTGTAAACTCCTCCAAGTTGGGGTGCCACCTGTGTAAACTCCTCCAAGTTGGGGCGCCCCCTGTGTAAACTCCTCCAAGTTGGGATGCCCCCTGTGTAAACGCCCCCAATTTGGGATGCCCCCTGTGTAAACTCCTCCAAGTTGGGGTGCCCCTTGTATAAACTCCTCCAAGTTGGGATGCCCCCTGTGTAAACTCCCCCAATTTGGGATGCCCCCTGTGTACACTCCCACAATTACCCCGTTTCCCAGAGTCCACACATTACACTGCGGCCACATCCCTGCTCGCCTATAGCTGGGGACATGCCTGGGTTGTTTAGAATGTGTCTCATCTAATGGCATAGTGTGTAATGTGTGGGGTCTGGGAAAGGGGCCAGTTGGGGGTTTTACACTGGGGGATGCCCCCTAATTTTTTTTTTTTTTTAATAAATCTTAAATAAATCACACCTCAGATCAGATGCTGAAGAGTCCCCTTCAAAGTGGAGAGCAGCGAGGAGGATGTCAGGAGTGCGTGCCAGGAGCCAGCCCCCTGCCTGCCCACACAGTGCCTGAGAGCAGGAAAGCTGATCTGCTCGGCGCTCACCCTGCTGGCCTGCTCAGTCTCTCCCTGCTCTGATCAACTAGTGCTGCCTGAGCAAGAGCATCGCTCTGCAGGAGGAGGAGGAGGACGATCGTGCTGCCCAGCTTGGTGAAGGTAAGTACATTTATATGTATGTGACCCAGGTGCACCCGGCGTATAAGACGACCCCCCACTTGGAGGCATGTTTTACAGGGGGAAAAAGTCGTCTTATACGCCGGCAAATACTGTAATACTATGAATTAGTTAACCATTGTGCGTCATCAACCTCTTAGAGAGCTGGGAAACTGATACCCATTATTACGACTGCGGAATTCAACTTTAATGCAAAAGGTAGAGTGGATTATAGTTCAAACATAGCATGGATGTAGGTAAAATGAGTAGGGATAAAAAAAGAAAAGGGGGGGTGAGTACCTATTGATATCTGTATTTTAGTGATACATTGAAATCCAACCAATGAAACCAGGTCAGCCAGAAAACCTCTCAACTGTGTTGCAGTGGAAGTGTATAAATCTCATTATTTCGTTCACCTTCTGTATCGGCTACACTTTTTTTACTGGTCCCCACCAACGATAAAAAAAATTAGCCACTTTAGAAATGTACAAATTATACAAATAACAGAGCAACAAATAAACTTCTTTAAAAAGAGTCCTTTAGGATAAATCAAAATGGTGCATGTACTCAGCATTAAAGTGATCGTGCTCAAAATCCTCCACCGTCCAAACAGAATGCTTACCAGATGCAACCAATAATAATGCCTTAGATCAATTTCAATCCTCTGGCTCTCCAATTGCCTTGTAAAACAGACTTCCTTATCTTGAAGCAAAGACTCCTTCAGTACTGGGCACCAAAAACCACTTGTCTTCCTGTCCCAGATGACGCCCTCTCCCCCCAGGGGAGTACTGATGGGTGCCCACCCTCCGCCTGCCACCGCGGGAGACAAGTGGTTTTTGGTGCCCAGTACTGAAGGAGTCTTTGCTTCAAGATAAGGAAGTCTGTTTTACAAGGCAATTGGAGAGCCAGAGGATTGAAATTGATCTAAGGCATTATTATTGGTTGCATCTGGTAAGCATTCTGTTTGGACGGTGGAGGATTTTGAGCACGATCACTTTAATGCTGAGTACATGCACCACGGAATCCCCATTTTGATTTAGCCTAAAGGACTCTTTTTAAAGAAGTTTATTTGTTGCTCTGTGTTATTTGTATAATTTGTATATTACTTTACTGGTGGAGTGGACAGTAGATCTACACGTGAGATCATATTTAAGACTGTTTTGGGTTTAGCGCTGTGCATTTTGTCCACTTTAGAAATGTGATTTTGTTTGCTCTGCCCAAATTTAACACATACTACATGTTAGTGATTTCAGCCACCATTGATTTCTGTAGTCTGCACCAGAAAAATAGACTACCCCACCAGTGTCCACCAATGTCCACCAGGTTTCCCCTCTGAATTAGTAAATGATGCTAGCTTGAACAGAAAAAGCCTGACGGACCAATGTATTTTGTTGAATAATGCTTAAACTGAAGGAAGGAGTAGAAGATTGTAAAGATTTAGCATTACAATATAAATAGGTTGGTAAACTGATTGACTTCCCTTACTGTGGTTTAAGACTTGGCGCATGTTTCACATACAGTACCATGGTATATACCTATACTGACTATGGGGGTTATTCATGAAGGTCTAGCGCCATGTAGTGCCTCGTAGCGGCAGGCAGCACCTAGTCAATGCTGAGCGCTGTAGGCAAAATCACATTTATGAAGGTGATTCTGGTGAGCAACTCTAACAATGCCTTGTAGCGTCCGATTCATCATTACAGGTGGCTCAGCATATAGCACCGGTGCTCTAGCTTCCAGAGCAGCAGGTATTACTTGCTGCTCTCCCATATATTTCAATGGATATTCCTTTTCTTCTGTTTAAATAGTGTATTTTTTTTTTATTTTTTTTCCCTCAAATCATTGTGTGACCTCTCCTGGCCTAGAAAAAGTTTTTATATTTTTTCGTTTTTCATGCAGAATTGTCATTACAGGTCTGGCACAAAAGTGTTAATGTCACAGTGTTCCAACAATGTCATTCCATATGTGTTCAAAAACACACTTTAATCACACAGCGGCTGGCGCTCTGTGCTACAGCGCCCAGCTTTAGAGCGCCAACGCTGTGTGTGTGTGTCCTTTTTTATGTTGTATGGTGTATGGTATGGTGTGAGTCGCTGAGAGTCGGTTGCACTGAGCTGGCGCTACCTTTCGCTCCCTGCAGTGCTGTACTGCTGTTAGAGCGCCCAACATACATCACATTCATCAATGCTGGCCAGGTTACTACAGCGACTGAGGCGCTCTGTTACAGTTCCCAATACCTGCTTACAGCGGTCAGTCTAAGTGCCGCTGTACAGACACTCATCTGGCAATGCCTGGCGTTAGTAATGAATTAGCCTCCACATCATTATATACTATATCTAGGGATGAGCGAATCGATCCGGACGAACCCGGATTCGATCCGAATTTCAGGAAAAATTCGATTCGGATCGAATCCGAATTTCCCCGCGATTCGATCGCTCGAAGTTTTCCTTTAACATCCATTCATTTACATTACAGGCATTCTAAGATGGCGGACGGGACATGTCCAGACATGTAAGCTGGGGCAGTGTATGCTGGGACAGTCACATGCAGCCTATCAGCAGCCAGCAAGCCCGGTGACGTCACAGCTGTATTTAAGGCCGGCCATCTTGCTTTCCAGCCTCATTTCTCTATTGCATTCGTGAGAGACAGAACGCTGTGTAGCTGAGGGAGAGACAGACAGTTAGACAGGCAGGGACAGACAGGGACAGGCTGGAGACAGGCAGGAGACAGACAGGAGACAGACAGAAAGTCAGCGGAAAACAGGGAAAGGAATGGAAAATCGGAGGCTGTCAGTTTTTTTTTTTTTTTTCATCCAGCCTGACAGCCAGGCTTTGTTAGCGTTTTCAGGCTGCTTATACTAACTAACTGTGCATATATACTGAACTGATCTTAAGTCTGCTGTGAGGCATCCCATTCTGTGACTAAAGCAGCCTCTGTTTAAGACCATATAAGCATTTGCTCTTATCATATTTGAAATTAGCCTGATAAAGACACTTTTGCTGGGCATAGTACTACTGGATCTTTTTTGGGGGGCATCCCATTCTGTGACTAAAGCAGCCTCTGTTTAAGACCATATAAGCATTTGCTCTTATCATATTTGAAATTAGCCTGATAAAGACACTTTTGCTGGGCATAGTACTACTGCATCTTTTTTGGGGGGCATCCCATTCTGTGACTAAAGCAGCCTCTGTTTAAGACCATATAAGCATTTGCTCTTATCATATTTGAAATTAGCCTGATAAAGACACTTTTGCTGGGCATAGTACTACTGCATCTTTTTTGGGGGGCATCCCATTCTGTGACTAAAGCAGCCTCTGTTTAAGACCATATAAGCATTTGCTCTTATCATATTTGAAATTAGCCTGATAAAGACACTTTTGCTGGGCATAGTACTACTGCATCTTTTTTGGGGGGCATCCCATTCTGTGACTAAAGCAGCCTCTGTTTAAGACCATATAAGCATTTGCTCTTATCATATTTGAAATTAGCCTGATAAAGACACTTTTGCTGGGCATAGTACTACTGCATCTTTTTTGGGGGGCATCCCATTCTGTGACTAAAGCAGCCTCTGTTTAAGACCATATAAGCATTTGCTCTTATCATATTTGAAATTAGCCTGATAAAGACACTTTTGCTGGGCATAGTACTACTGCATCTTTTTTGGGGGGCATCCCATTCTGTGACTAAAGCAGCCTCTGTTTAAGACCATATAAGCATTTGCTCTTATCATATTTGAAATTAGCCTGATAAAGACACTTTTGCTGGGCATAGTACTACTGCATCTTTTTTGGGGGGCATCCCATTCTGTGACTAAAGCAGCCTCTGTTTAAGACCATATAAGCATTTGCTCTTATCATATTTGAAATTAGCCTGATAAAGACACTTTTGCTGGGCATAGTACTACTGCATCTTTTTTGGGGGGCATCCCATTCTGTGACTAAAGCAGCCTCTGTTTAAGACCATATAAGCATTTGCTCTTATCATATTTGAAATTAGCCTGATAAAGACACTTTTGCTGGGCATAGTACTACTGCATCTTTTTTGGGGGGCATCCCATTCTGTGACTAAAGCAGCCTCTGTTTAAGACCATATAAGCATTTGCTCTTATCATATTTGAAATTAGCCTGATAAAGACACTTTTGCTGGGCATAGTACTACTGCATCTTTTTTGGGGGGCATCCCATTCTGTGACTAAAGCAGCCTCTGTTTAAGACCATATAAGCATTTGCTCTTATCATATTTGAAATTAGCCTGATAAAGACACTTTTGCTGGGCATAGTACTACTGCATCTTTTTTGGGGGGCATCCCATTCTGTGACTAAAGCAGCCTCTGTTTAAGACCATATAAGCATTTGCTCTTATCATATTTGAAATTAGCCTGATAAAGACACTTTTGCTGGGCATAGTACTACTGCATCTTTTTTGGGGGGCATCCCATTCTGTGACTAAAGCAGCCTCTGTTTAAGACCATATAAGCATTTGCTCTTATCATATTTGAAATTAGCCTGATAAAGACACTTTTGCTGGGCATAGTACTACTGGATCTTTTTTGGGGGGCATCCCATTCTGTGACTAAAGCAGCCTCTGTTTAAGACCATATAAGCATTTGCTCTTATCATATTTGAAATTAGCCTGATAAAGACACTTTTGCTGGGCATAGTACTACTGCATCTTTTTTGGGGGGCATCCCATTCTGTGACTAAAGCAGCCTCTGTTTAAGACCATATAAGCATTTGCTCTTATCATATTTGAAATTAGCCTGATAAAGACACTTTTGCTGGGCATAGTACTAATGCATCTTTTTTGGGGGGCATCCCATTCTGTGACTAAAGCAGCCTCTGTTTAAGACCATATAAGCATTTGCTCTTATCATATTTGAAATTAGCCTGATAAAGACACTTTTGCTGGGCATAGTACTACTGCATCTTTTTTGGGGGGCATCCCATTCTGTGACTAAAGCAGCCTCTGTTTAAGACCATATAAGCATTTGCTCTTATCATATTTGAAATTAGCCTGATAAAGACACTTTTGCTGGGCATAGTACTACTGCATCTTTTTTGGGGGGCATCCCATTCTGTGACTAAAGCAGCCTCTGTTTAAGACCATATAAGCATTTGCTCTTATCATATTTGAAATTAGCCTGATAAAGACACTTTTGCTGGGCATAGTACTACTGGATCTTTTTTGGGGGGCATCCCATTCTGTGACTAAAGCAGCCTCTGTTTAAGACCATATAAGCATTTGCTCTTATCATATTTGAAATTAGCCTGATAAAGACACTTTTGCTGGGCATAGTACTACTGCATCTTTTTTGGGGGGCATCCCATTCTGTGACTAAAGCAGCCTCTGTTTAAGACCATATAAGCATTTGCTCTTATCATATTTGAAATTAGCCTGATAAAGACACTTTTGCTGGGCATAGTACTACTGCATCTTTTTTGGGGGGCATCCCATTCTGTGACTAAAGCAGCCTCTGTTTAAGACCATATAAGCATTTGCTCTTATCATATTTGAAATTAGCCTGATAAAGACACTTTTGCTGGGCATAGTACTACTGCATCTTTTTTGGGGGGCATCCCATTCTGTGACGAAAGCAGCCTCTGTTTAAGACCATATAAGCATTTGCTCTTATCATATTTGAAATTAGCCTGATAAAGACACTTTTGCTGGGCATAGTACTACTGCATCTTTTTTGGGGGGCATCCCATTCTGTGACTAAAGCAGCCTCTGTTTAAGACCATATAAGCATTTGCTCTTATCATATTTGAAATTAGCCTGATAAAGACACTTTTGCTGGGCATAGTACTACTGGATCTTTTTTGGGGGGCATCCCATTCTGTGACTAAAGCAGCCTCTGTTTAAGACCATATAAGCATTTGCTCTTATCATATTTGAAATTAGCCTGATAAAGACACTTTTGCTGGGCATAGTACTACTGCATCTTTTTGGGGGGGCATCCCATTCTGTGACTAAAGCAGCCTCTGTTTAAGACCATATAAGCATTTGCTCTTATCATATTTGAAATTAGCCTGATAAAGACACTTTTGCTGGGCATAGTACTACTGCATCTTTTTTGGGGGGCATCCCATTCTGTGACTAAAGCAGCCTCTGTTTAAGACCATATAAGCATTTGCTCTTATCATATTTGAAATTAGCCTGATAAAGACACTTTTGCTGGGCATAGTACTACTGCATCTTTTTTGGGGGGCATCCCATTCTGTGACTAAAGCAGCCTCTGTTTAAGACCATATAAGCATTTGCTCTTATCATATTTGAAATTAGCCTGATAAAGACACTTTTGCTGGGCATAGTACTACTGGATCTTTTTTGGGGGGCATCCCATTCTGTGACTAAAGCAGCCTCTGTTTAAGACCATATAAGCATTTGCTCTTATCATATTTGAAATTAGCCTGATAAAGACACTTTTGCTGGGCATAGTACTACTGCATCTTTTTTGGGGGGCATCCCATTCTGTGACTAAAGCAGCCTCTGTTTAAGACCATATAAGCATTTGCTCTTATCATATTTGAAATTAGCCTGATAAAGACACTTTTGCTGGGCATAGTACTACTGCATCTTTTTTGGGGGGCATCCCATTCTGTGACTAAAGCAGCCTCTGTTTAAGACCATATAAGCATTTGCTCTTATCATATTTGAAATTAGCCTGATAAAGACACTTTTGCTGGGCATAGTACTACTGCATCTTTTTTGGGGGCATCCCATTCTGTGACTAAAGCAGCCTCTGTTTAAGACCATATAAGCATTTGCTCTTATCATATTTGAAATTAGCCTGATAAAGACACTTTTGCTGGGCATAGTACTACTGCATCTTTTTTGGGGGGCATCCCATTCTGTGACTAAAGCAGCCTCTGTTTAAGACCATATAAGCATTTGCTCTTATCATATTTGAAATTAGCCTGATAAAGACACTTTTGCTGGGCATAGTACTACTGGATCTTTTTTGGGGGGCATCCCATTCTGTGACTAAAGCAGCCTCTGTTTAAGACCATATAAGCATTTGCTCTTATCATATTTGAAATTAGCCTGATAAAGACACTTTTGCTGGGCATAGTACTACTGCATCTTTTTGGGGGGGCATCCCATTCTGTGACTAAAGCAGCCTCTGTTTAAGACCATATAAGCATTTGCTCTTATCATATTTGAAATTAGCCTGATAAAGACACTTTTGCTGGGCATAGTACTACTGGATCTTTTTTGGGGGGCATCCCATTCTGTGACTAAAGCAGCCTCTGTTTAAGACCATATAAGCATTTGCTCTTATCATATTTGAAATTAGCCTGATAAAGACACTTTTGCTGGGCATAGTACTACTGGATCTTTTTTGGGGGGCATCCCATTCTGTGACTAAAGCAGCCTCTGTTTAAGACCATATAAGCATTTGCTCTTATCATATTTGAAATTAGCCTGATAAAGACACTTTTGCTGGGCATAGTACTACTGCATCTTTTTTGGGGGGCATCCCATTCTGTGACTAAAGCAGCCTCTGTTTAAGACCATATAAGCATTTGCTCTTATCATATTTGAAATTAGCCTGATAAAGACACTTTTGCTGGGCATAGTACTACTGCATCTTTTTTGGGGGGCATCCCATTCTGTGACTAAAGCAGCCTCTGTTTAAGACCATATAAGCATTTGCTCTTATCATATTTGAAATTAGGCCTGATAAAGACACTTTTGCTGGGCATAGCACTACTGGACCCTGCCAGGTCCACTTCTGTTGGGGCATCCCATTCTGTGACTACAGCAGCCTCTGTTTAAGACCGTATAACCATTTGCTCTTATCATATTTGAAATTAGCCTGATAAAGACACTTTTGCTGGGCATAGTACTACTGCATCTTTTTTGGGGGGCATCCCATTCTGTGACTAAAGCAGCCTCTGTTTAAGACCATATAAGCATTTGCTCTTATCATATTTGAAATTAGCCTGATAAAGACACTTTTGCTGGGCATAGTACTACTGGATCTTTTTTGGGGGGCATCCCATTCTGTGACTAAAGCAGCCTCTGTTTAAGACCATATAAGCATTTGCTCTTATCATATTTGAAATTAGCCTGATAAAGACACTTTTGCTGGGCATAGTACTACTGGATCTTTTTTGGGGGGCATCCCATTCTGTGACTAAAGCAGCCTCTGTTTAAGACCATATAAGCATTTGCTCTTATCATATTTGAAATTAGCCTGATAAAGACACTTTTGCTGGGCATAGTACTACTGCATCTTTTTTGGGGGGCATCCCATTCTGTGACTAAAGCAGCCTCTGTTTAAGACCATATAAGCATTTGCTCTTATCATATTTGAAATTAGCCTGATAAAGACACTTTTGCTGGGCATAGTACTACTGCATCTTTTTTGGGGGGCATCCCATTCTGTGACTAAAGCAGCCTCTGTTTAAGACCATATAAGCATTTGCTCTTATCATATTTGAAATTAGCCTGATAAAGACACTTTTGCTGGGCATAGTACTACTGCATCTTTTTTGGGGGGCATCCCATTCTGTGACTAAAGCAGCCTCTGTTTAAGACCATATAAGCATTTGCTCTTATCATATTTGAAATTAGCCTGATAAAGACACTTTTGCTGGGCATAGTACTACTGCATCTTTTTTGGGGGGCATCCCATTCTGTGACTAAAGCAGCCTCTGTTTAAGACCATATAAGCATTTGCTCTTATCATATTTGAAATTAGCCTGATAAAGACACTTTTGCTGGGCATAGTACTACTGGATCTTTTTTGGGGGGCATCCCATTCTGTGACTAAAGCAGCCTCTGTTTAAGACCATATAAGCATTTGCTCTTATCATATTTGAAATTAGCCTGATAAAGACACTTTTGCTGGGCATAGTACTACTGGATCTTTTTTTGGGGGCATCCCATTCTGTGACTAAAGCAGCCTCTGTTTAAGACCATATAAGCATTTGCTCTTATCATATTTGAAATTAGCCTGATAAAGACACTTTTGCTGGGCATAGTACTACTGGATCTTTTTTGGGGGGCATCCCATTCTGTGACTAAAGCAGCCTCTGTTTAAGACCATATAAGCATTTGCTCTTATCATATTTGAAATTAGGCCTGATAAAGACACTTTTGCTGGGCATAGCACTACTGGACCCTGCCAGGTCCACTTCTGTTGGGGCATCCCATTCTGTGACTACAGCAGCCTCTGTTTAAGACCGTATAACCATTTGCTCTTATCATATTTGAAATTAGCCTGATAAAGACACTTTTGCTGGGCATAGTACTACTGGATCTTTTTTGGGGGGCATCCCATTCTGTGACTAAAGCAGCCTCTGTTTAAGACCATATAAGCATTTGCTCTTATCATATTTGAAATTAGCCTGATAAAGACACTTTTGCTGGGCATAGTACTACTGGATCTTTTTTGGGGGGCATCCCATTCTGTGACTAAAGCAGCCTCTGTTTAAGACCATATAAGCATTTGCTCTTATCATATTTGAAATTAGGCCTGATAAAGACACTTTTGCTGGGCATAGCACTACTGGACCCTGCCAGGTCCACTTCTGTTGGGGCATCCCATTCTGTGACTACAGCAGCCTCTGTTTAAGACCGTATAACCATTTGCTCTTATCATATTTGAAATTAGGCCTGATAAAGACACTTTTGCTGGGCAAAGCACTACTGGACCCTGCCAGGTCCATTCCTGTTGGGGCATCCCATTCTGTGACTAAAGCAGCCTCTGTTTAAGACCATATAACCATTTGCTCTTATCATATTTGAAATTAGGCCTGATAAAGACACTTTTGCTGGGCAAAGCACTACTGGACCCTGCCAGGTCCATTCCTGTTGGGGCATCCCATTCTGTGACTAAAGCAGCCTCTGTTTAAGACCGTATAACCATTTTCACTTATCATTTTTGAAATTAGGCCTGATAAAGACACTTTTGCTGGGCAAAGCACTACTGGACCCTGCCAGGTCCATTCCTGTTGGGGCATCCCATTCTGTGACTAAAGCAGCCTCTGTTTAAGACCATATAGCCATTTGCTCTTATCATATTTGAAATTAGGCCTGATAAAGACACTTTTGCTGGGCATAGCACTACTGGACCCTGCCAGGTCCACTTCTGTTGGGGCATCCCATTCTGTGACTAAAGCAGCCTCTGTTTAAGACCATATAACCATTTGCTCTTATCATATTTGAAATTAGGCCTGATAAAGACACTTTTGCTGGGCAAAGCACTACTGGACCCTGCCAGGTCCATTCCTGTTGGGGCATCCCATTCTGTGACTAAAGCAGCCTCTGTTTAAGACCATATAAGCATTTGCTCTTATCATATTTGAAATTAGGCCTGATAAAGACACTTTTGCTGGGCATAGCACTACTGGACCCTGCCAGGTCCACTTCTGTTGGGGCATCCCATTCTGTGACTACAGCAGCCTCTGTTTAAGACCGTATAACCATTTTCACTTATCATATTTGAAATTAGGCCTGATAAAGACACTTTTGCTGGGCAAAGCACTACTGGACCCTGCCAGGTCCACTTCTGTTGGGGCATCCCATTCTGTGACTAAAGCAGCCTCTGTTTAAGACCATATAACCATTTGCTCTTATCATATTTGAAATTAGGCCTGATAAAGACACTTTTGCTGGGCAAAGCACTACTGGACCCTGCCAGGTCCATTCCTGTTGGGGCATCCCATTCTGTGACTAAAGCAGCCTCTGTTTAAGACCATATAAGCATTTGCTCTTATCATATTTGAAATTAGGCCTGATAAAGACACTTTTGCTGGGCATAGCACTACTGGACCCTGCCAGGTCCACTTCTGTTGGGGCATCCCATTCTGTGACTACAGCAGCCTCTGTTTAAGACCGTATAACCATTTTCACTTATCATATTTGAAATTAGGCCTGATAAAGACACTTTTGCTGGGCAAAGCACTACTGGACCCTGCCAGGTCCATTCCTGTTGGGGCATCCCATTCTGTGACTAAAGCAGCCTCTGTTTAAGACCATATAACCATTTGCTCTTATCATATTTGAAATTAGGCCTGATAAAGACACTTTTGCTGGGCATAGCACTACTGGACCCTGCCAGGTCCACTTCTGTTGGGGCATCCCATTCTGTGACTAAAGCAGCCTCTGTTTAAGACCATATAAGCATTTGCTCTTATCATATTTGAAATTAGGCCTGATAAAGACACTTTTGCTAGGCAAAGCACTACTGGACCCTGCCAGGTCCATTCCTGTTGGGGCATCCCATTCTGTGACTAAAGCAGCCTCTGTTTAAGACCATATAAGCATTTGCTCTTATCATATTTGAAATTAGGCCTGATAAAGACACTTTTGCTGGGCAAAGCACTACTGGACCCTGCCAGGTCCATTCCTGTTGGGGCATCCCATTCTGTGACTAAAGCAGCCTCTGTTTAAGACCATATAAGCATTTGCTCTTATCATATTTGAAATTAGGCCTGATAAAGACACTTTTGCTGGGCATAGCACTACTGGACCCTGCCAGGTCCACTTCTGTTGGGGCATCCCATTCTGTGACTACAGCAGCCTCTGTTTAAGACCGTATAACCATTTTCACTTATCATATTTGAAATTAGGCCTGATAAAGACACTTTTGCTGGGCAAAGCACTACTGGACCCTGCCAGGTCCATTCCTGTTGGGGCATCCCATTCTGTGACTAAAGCAGCCTCTGTTTAAGACCATATAACCATTTGCTCTTATCATATTTGAAATTAGGCCTGATAAAGACACTTTTGCTGGGCATAGCACTACTGGACCCTGCCAGGTCCACTTCTGTTGGGGCATCCCATTCTGTGACTAAAGCAGCCTCTGTTTAAGACCATATAACCATTTGCTCTTATCATATTTGAAATTAGGCCTGATAAAGACACTTTTGCTGGGCAAAGCACTACTGGACCCTGCCAGGTCCATTCCTGTTGGGGCATCCCATTCTGTGACTAAAGCAGCCTCTGTTTAAGACCATATAAGCATTTGCTCTTATCATATTTGAAATTAGGCCTGATAAAGAAACTTTTGCTGGGCATAGCACTACTGGACCCTGCCAGGTCCACTTCTGTTGGGGCATCCCATTCTGTGACTACAGCAGCCTCTGTTTAAGACCGTATAAGCATTTGCTCTTATCATATTTGAAATTAGCCTGATAAAGACACTTTTGCTGGGCATAGCACTACTTGTCCCTGCCAGGGCATCCCATTCTGTGACTAAAGCAGCCTCTGTTTAAGACCATATAAGCATTTGCTCTTATCATATTTGAAATTAGCCTGATAAAGACACTTTTGCTGGGCATAGTACTACTGGATCTTTTTTTGGGGGCATCCCATTCTGTGACTAAAGCAGCCTCTGTTTAAGACCATATAAGCATTTGCTCTTATTATATTTATATTATAAGACACTTTTGCTGGGCATAGGCTTACTGCTGCCTGCCAGGTGCACTTCTGTTGAGGCATCCCATTCTGTAACATAGCATACCCCTCTTTATTTACACTAAGCAGCTCTCTTATTTACACTAAGCAGGCCTGTTGGAGGCTGAGTGTTACTGCTCACTTTTGGTGTGCATTATATTCTGTTTCATATAGACCCACCGCTGCCCGGGGGATCTTAAAATATCACCTACTCCCACGCCAGTTAGACTATGTCGGGCAGACAAGTGCCTGGAAGTGAAAAGAGGAGTGGCAGAGGCCAAGATTCCGCAGGCAGAGCTCGCATCAGACTGGGGGCCAGTAGCAGCAGGAGTCACGCTGAGAGACCTAATCTGCCAGTATCTGCTAGCGGTCGGGTCTCCACCAGTAACGCATCTGCCGTGGTGGATTGGTTGACGCGCTCATCAACAACATCATCACAACTTACGTCTGAGACCCCCAGTCTAGGGTCGGTAGGTTCCTCTGACACAACCCTGAGTTGGCATGCCCCGAGAGCAGTCCCTGTCCTCCCATTGCCTCTGTCCTACGCCGTTCCCTCCCCCAGCGACGTATCCTATGCTTTGGGTTCAGCTCCACTCTTTAGTGAGGAGGACCATCAGATAGAGGACAGTCAGCAGCTACTGCCCAGCCAAGAAATGGAGGTGGCTTCTCTAGCTAGGCAGACAGATAGTGATGTGGACAGTGTCGTGGGTGCTGCGAGCGTTCCAGCTCCTGCGCCAGACACTGTTGACGAATCCACGAACATCAGTGACGTACAGCCACAACTCGGTGATGATGATGATGACGATGAAGCCGATCGCACTTGGGAGGCGGGTGATGAAGGGGCTTCATCGTCATCATCAGGAGAAGAGGGGCGCAGGTTGCCCCGGAGTCAGCAGCTGAGGCAGCAAGGTGGTAGCAGTCAGCATGGGGGCACAATTCCAAAGGCTGGAGCCGGCCGGGGCCGGGGCCGGGGTAGAGCACCTGCTGTGCGGCAGTCTACCTTATCGGGAGGTAGTGGAGCAGGGGTTCCTGGAGTTGGCAACAGCAGCAGTGAATCAGTGAGGCCAGGGGGTGGGAAAAGTAGCTACTCGGCAGTGTGGCAGTTTTTCCTGAGGCATCCGCAGGAGGGTAACATGGCCACATGCAAGATATGTAGGCAAAAGGTGAAGCGTGGCCAGGGTCCAAATGTTGGCACCACGGCCCTGCGTCAACATATGATGCGTCACCATAAAACGACCTGGGAGAACCGAGGCTCCCAAGGGGTGGTCCAGTCTGCTTCCTCACCAAGTGAGCTCCCAATTTCTGCCAGCCAAGGCTCCAGCACCTCAGCCAAAGGCAGCTGTGCGTCATACCCATCCTCTGTCGCTCCTGCTCCTCCTCCTCCTCCTCCAAGTCATGCATCCCGCCAGCAATCCATCAGCGAAGCCATGTCCAAGAGACAGCAGTATGCGCCCACTCATCCTACGGCGCAGAAGCTGAATGTGCTCCTGTCCAAGTTGCTGGTGCTGCAGTCGCTCCCTTTTCAGGTGGTGGAATCTGCACCTTTCAGAGAACTGATGGCTTGTGCCGAGCCGAGGTGGAGAGTCCCAAGCCGTCATTTCTTTGCCAAGAAGGCAGTACCAGCGCTGCACACTTTTGTTGAACAGAAGGTGGGCCAGTCCTTGAGCCTGTCGGTGTGTAGCAAAATACATGGCAGCGCCGACATCTGGAGCTGTAACTACGGTCAGGGGCAGTACATGTCGTTTACGGCCCACTGGGTGAATGTGGTCCCTTTGCAGCAGCAACTTGGACAGGTCACGCCGCTTCGGCCTCCGCGCTCTCTGCCCATTGGGCCTGTGACACCGTGCGACTCGGCCTCCTCATCCTCCGCCATCTCCTCACCCTCCACTGTAGGCTCAAGTCTCAGTGCCCCTCCAGTCTACCATGTGTGCAGGGCACGAAGGTGTCACGCAGTGCTTCACATGGTTTGTCTTGGCGAACGGAGTCACACAGGGGAGGAACTGCTTAAATGTATTCATCAGGAAATCCAAACATGGCTTACTCCGAGAAAACTTAAAATGGGAATCATGGTTACCGACAATGGGAAGAACATTTTGTCTGCGCTGCGCCAAGGAAGCCTGACCCATGCCCCCTGCATGGCTCACGTCTTCAATCTGGTTGTCAAGCGGTTTCTGAAGTGTTCCCCCCATCTGCAGGACATCCTAACAACTTCACGGAAACTTTGCATGCACTTCAGCCACTCCTACACCGCCAAACACACCCTTCTTGAGCTACAGCGTCAGAATGGTATCCCCCAACATAGTCTGATTTGCGATGTTTCCACCCGTTGGAATTCCACCCTTCACATGTTGGACCGATTATATGAACAGAGAAAAGCCATCACGGATTTCCTGATGATCCAAGCAGATAGGGGGACTCCCCTGTGTAACTTCAATGTCAACCAGTGGCAGCTCATACGTGACACCTGCCGTTTGCTCAGGCCCTTTGAGGAAGCCACTTTATTTGTCAGTCGGCAGGATTACGGGATGAACGACGTGATTCCACTGCTTCATGTACTACAGCACATGTTGGAAACCATGGCTGGTCAGGGCACTGGAGACATGGCGTTTACATCTTACGGCCACATGAACCCCGTTGGAGCTGAACTGGAGGAGGAGGAGGAGGAAGAGGAGGAGGAGGAGTTGCCCAGCGAAACACAGTTTAGGCTTGGCGAAATGGCTGGTTTATCTAGTCAGCGGACAGGAGAGGAGGAGCAGGAGCAGCCAGAGGAGCTAGAGGTTTTTGAGGAAGGAGAGACAGAGGACCCGGGCACACCGTGGCAGTATGCAGTGGAGATGGAGACAGGTAGTCCATCCGAGTCACTTGCGCAAATGGCACGAAGCATGCTCACATGCTTGCGTAGTGACCCCAGAATTGTTTCCATCTGTCGGCGGGATGACTTCTGGCTGTCCACCTTATTGGACCCTCGCTTCCGGCACAAAATGGGGGCATTTTTTAAACCCACCGAGAGGGAGGACAAACTCAACTACTACAAAGACATTCTACGTAGGCAGTTGGCCGATGCCTATCTGCGCCATGGTCCATACTCTCGCAGGTCTGACTCGAGGGGACCTCTGCGCTCACCTTCCACTGCCATGGCCGCTGGGGGGGTTGGCAGCAGCAGCAGCAGAAGCTCCATCAGCAGCAGCAGCCTCAGTCTTCAGTCGCTAATGAGTAGCTTTCTACACCCGCATAGTGAGGCTACTCATGAGCAGCAGGAAGACCTGGAGCAGGACCTGAACCAGCAGGTCATGTCATACTTTGACATGACCATGCCAACACACCTTGAGGATCCGCTGGACTTCTGGGCAGCCAAACTTGATTTGTGGCCGCAACTAGCAGAGTTTGCCCTGGAAAAGCTGTCCTGCCCGGCAAGTAGCGTGCCATCTGAGCGGGTGTTTAGTGCGGCGGGGGCCATAGTTACGGCGAGGAGAACTCGTCTGTCAACTAAAAATGTGGAGAGACTCACCTTTGTCAAAATGAATCAGGGATGGATCAGCCAGGATTTCCACCCACCAATGCCTGATGCATGCGACTAGATTCAGCATGGTGCCACGTTTTACACTTTCCAAATGGTGCAAAACATATTTATGTCTTTAGGCCATTTTTTGGGCTCCTGCTGCTGCTACTGTCAACTCCTGCCAACTCCAGGGTGTGATTCATCCAATTTTTGGGCTCCTGAAGCCAACTCCAGTGTATATTTGGGCTCCTGCTGCTGCTGCTGCCAACTTCTGCCAACTCCAGGGTGTGATTCATCCAATTTTTGGGCTCCTGAAGCCAACCCCAGGGTCTCTTTAAAGTAATGTTTGGGCTCCTGCTGCTGCTGCCAACTCCAGGGTGTGATTCATCCAATTTTTGGGCTCCTGAGGCCAACTCCAGTGTATATTTGGGCTCCTGCTGCTGCTGCTGCCAACTTCTGCCAACTCCAGGGTGTGATTCATCCAATTTTTGGGCTCCTGAAGCCAACTCCAGTGTATATTTGGGCTCCTGCTGCTGCTGCTGCCAACTTCTGCCAACTCCAGGGTGTGATTCATCCAATTTTTGGGCTCCTGAAGCCAACTCCAGTGTATATTTGGGCTCCTGCTGCTGCTACTGTCAACTCCTGCCAACTCCAGGGTGTGATTCATCCAATTTTTGGGCTCCTGAGGCCAACTCCAGTGTATATTTGGGCTCCTGCTGCTGTCAACTCCTGCCAACTCCAGGGTGTGATTCATCCAATTTTTGGGCTCCTGAAGCCAACTCCAGTGTATATTTGGGCTCCTGCTGCTGCTACTGTCAACTCCTGCCAACTCCAGGGTGTGATTCATCCAACTTTTGGGCTCCTGAAGCCAACTCCAGTGTATATTTGGGCTCCTGCTGCTGTCAACTCCTGCCAACTCCAGGGTGTGATTCATCCAATTTTTGGGCTCCTGAAGCCAACTCCAGTGTATATTTGGGCTCCTGCTGCCGCTACTGTCAACTCCTGCCAACTCCAGGGTGTGATTCATCCAATTTTTGGGCTCCTGAAGCCAACTCCAGTGTATATTTGGGCTCCTGCTGCTGCTGCTGCCAACTTCTGCCAACTCCAGGGTGTGATTAATCCAATTTTTGGGCTCCTGAAGCCAACCCCAGGGTCTCTTTAAAGTAATGTTTGGGCTCCTGCTGCTGCTGCCAACTCCAGGGTGTGATTCATCCAATTTTTGGGCTCCTGAGGCCAACTCCAGTGTATATTTGGGCTCCTGCTGCTGCTGCTGTCAACTTCTGCCAACTCCAGGGTGTGATTCATCCAATTTTTGGGCTCCTGAAGCCAACTCCAGTGTATATTTGGGCTCCTGCTGCTGCTGCTGTCAACTCCTGCCAACTCCAGGGTGTGATTCATCCAATTTTTGGGCTCCTGAAGCCAACTCCAGTGTATATTTGGGCTCCTGCTGCTGCTACTGTCAACTCCTGCCAACTCCAGGGTGTGATTCATCCAATTTTTGGGCTCCTGAAGCCAACTCCAGTGTATATTTGGGCTCCTGCTGCTGCTGCTGCCAACTTCTGCCAACTCCAGGGTGTGATTCATCCAATTTTTGGGCTCCTGAAGCCAACCCCAGGGTCTCTTTAAAGTAATGTTTGGGCTCCTGCTGCTGCTGCCAACTCCAGGGTGTGATTCATCCAATTTTTGGGCTCCTGAGGCCAACTCCAGTGTATATTTGGGCTCCTGCTGCTGCTGCTGCCAACTTCTGCCAACTCCAGGGTGTGATTCATCCAATTTTTGGGCTCCTGAAGCCAACTCCAGTGTATATTTGGGCTCCTGCTGCTGCTGCTGTCAACTCCTGCCAACTCCAGGGTGTGATTCATCCAATTTTTGGGCTCCTGAAGCCAACTCCAGTGTATATTTGGGCTCCTGCTGCTGCTGCTGCCAACTTCTGCCAACTCCAGGGTGTGATTCATCCAATTTTTGGGCTCCTGAAGCCAACTCCAGTGTATATTTGGGCTCCTGCTGCTGCTGCTGCCAACTTCTGCCAACTCCAGGGTGTGATTCATCCAATTTTTGGGCTCCTGAAGCCAACTCCAGTGTATATTTGGGCTCCTGCTGCTGCTACTGTCAACTCCTGCCAACTCCAGGGTGTGATTCATCCAATTGTTGGGCTCCTGAGGCCAACTCCAGTGTATATTTGGGCTCCTGCTGCTGCTGCTGTCAACTCCTGCCAACTCCAGGGTGTGATTCATCCAATTTTTGGGCTCCTGAAGCCAACTCCAGTGTATATTTGGGCTCCTGCTGCTGCTACTGTCAACTCCTGCCAACTCCAGGGTGTGATTCATCCAACTTTTGGGCTCCTGAAGCCAACTCCAGTGTATATTTGGGCTCCTGCTGCTGCTACTGTCAACTCCTGCCAACTCCAGGGTGTGATTCATCCAATTTTTGGGCTCCTGAAGCCAACTCCAGTGTATATTTGGGCTCCTGCTGCTGCTACTGTCAACTCCTGCCAACTCCAGGGTGTGATTCATCCAATTTTTGGGCTCCTGAAGCCAACTCCAGTGTATATTTGGGCTCCTGCTGCTGCTGCTGCCAACTTCTGCCAACTCCAGGGTGTGATTCATCCAATTTTTGGGCTCCTGAGGCCAACTCCAGTGTATATTTGGGCTCCTTCTGCCCCTCATAGTGATGCCACTTCAACTCTCTGCAATTGTGCCGCTCTGCGATTCTATTAGCGATGCCTCTGATCTGCATGTGATATTTCTTCAAAGTATTATTTAACTAACCCAGCACGCATCCTGTGCGTGTTACAGCAAGGCTGAATGGTTTACAACCCTATTGAGGCTCTAGGAGGCTCAGAAATAGCCGTTTTTAATAGCGATTCGTCGCGAATTTATTCGGGTCGAAACGATTTTTGTCGGAAAATTCGGCGAATCAGTCGAATCGAATTTTTCAAAAGTTCGCTCATCTCTAACTATATCACTATTGCATATATATATATATATATATATATATATATATATATATATATATATATTTATTTATATATACACTTTTGTGCCCTGATCAACGTTGCCCAAGTGAGAATGTTTGCATTCGTTTTTAAAGTTTTTAAAGATTCAGGTTTTCATGCTCATTCGGTTGATTTTTTTCCATTAGCAACAATGGAATATTATTAAAGTGGTAGTATATAGATTATATAAAGAATATATATAATTAGTAGAATAGATTGGACAGATATTTCAAAGGCAGGCAGGACAGAAAGTGGACTAGATACAAAACTAAGGACAAGGACTATTATCTGCATAATAAGGGATGGGCTTATCATTTCTGGGGCCTCATGCAAAGTTGTGTCTTGGGGCCCTAATCAAAGATACATTTTGTATAGTGAAATACAATAATAATGCACCTTGTGGGGGATGTAGCCGTGGCCTGTTTGTGTGCTGTGGGAGCGTGAGCGAACCCAGAGGGTTTCACACAGAGGGGCATCCTGGCATTCCCTGCCCATGGCATAGGGAATTGCCCACTTAATCATCCAATTTCTACTTCCAAATTCGGATGCCCCACTGTGTGATACCCCCATTAAATCGCCACACATACTCCTTCCACTAACCTCCTTCCAATGACGCATTTGCAGTTATTAATTAAAAGTAAAGTTAGATTTACCTCTTGGTTTGCTAAATACATGTCCACTGATTGTGGTAGCCACACAGTAGAAGAGTGCACATGATGCAATGATAAACTCTAGCATAAATTCTAAACATTGCATAGTAAACCCAAATAAACCTCAACCTTAATAAATAAATATTTAAAATATATATAATATAATCAGATCATCATCTCATACTTGAATGCATAAATATGCCCCAAGCCTTGTCAACCTACCACATTTTTCACACCAAAAATGCAAAAATTGGGGAAAAGGTCTGTATCTTATAGAGCAAACGTGGGGCTGGTAAAGCCTACCAAGCTCCTGCAGCCCTGGTTCCAACAGGTTTGTGGCCTGCGTATAGGGTTGAGTGCTGTGGCCCCTTTAAGACTTGTGTATCCTGGTTGCCCTGTTCACGTGCACCTCCCAGGTTAGTTAAAAAGTGGTCTGAACGGCTGCCACCCACATGGGGTGTCGGGTCTAGGCTGTATTGCAAGGCTTTTGACCCTTCCTCCCCATGGGCTGCACCCAAGGTTATAAACTGCTCCCAATTCATCTCTTGCATTGTATGTCCCGGATGGGCTCTCAGAGATTAGAGTTAGGACTGCACCCCACAGAGGCACCTTGGCATTTGGTGATGCAGCTTTAGCATACTTCTGCAGTTGTGTGTGGACAAAGACCTCTGTCTTTAACCAGATTTAGAGACAGATTATATGTTTGGTTGCAAAGTAACAGGGTTGAGTGCTGTGGCCCCTTTAAGACTTTTGTATCCTGGTTGCCCTGCTAGTTATAAATTGGTCTGAGCGGCTGCCACCCCTTATTTGTGGCCTGTGTACGGGCTGCTCTCATTGAAAAAAATGAATGCGCCATACACAAGCCATGCCCACCCACCAGCTGGACCCAGAGCTGTGGGAGGACGATCAGCAGCAAAGGGAGAGCCGCTACAGTGAGTGGACTTTTGTTTTTATATGTACGCAGGAAGCGCCTGAAAGTGTAGGACCGGAAGGCAGGTGGTAGGCAGCAGTTGCACCTACAAACAGGGTCCCAGTGCTGCTTGCTGCTCACCGTCCTATGCTGCTCTGCAACGTAACAGTTTATACCACTTGTGTGGACCACACACCATCCACCCGTTCACTTTCTGGCGCTCCCTCCTTACACATACAGAGGTCTCCCCTTTCGGGGGAGTCTGCACACTGCCTGTTATGAGGTTATTGGGAGGATTATTTTATTTCCCACAAACCACTCAATTACATGTACTCGCTACTGGGAGGAGCCTGGCTGGCCTTCTGTGGCACATAGACATCCAAAATACACAAGTAAAAACTGGCTTCCAATCCTTTGTAATAAAATATCAAGTTTTGTTCTAAGTTGCATTAAAATCCAATTAGGAGATCAAAGGCGTTTCCAGGACTATGTCCACTTATTCATGCATGGGAAAATGTGGAAACACATTGTGCTATTTATTTATGTATGGACTTTATATTGAATTGATTTTTAATGCAACTTAGATTACAACTGGATATTTTATTGCAAGAGAGTGGAAGCCAACATTTACTTGTGTATTTTGGAAATGTTATTTTATCACAGCATTTGGTTCAGAATATGTTTTTTCTTACTTTCTGCCTTTAAGCCCTAGGTGTGTCTTATGGTTGTAAGGCTTAACCATATGCAGAGATATTGCCTAATTTATCAGCACCTCTTTACCCTTAGTGGACAAGCCCCCACTTGCTGGGACATTGGAATTGCCTACCTGGGTACAATTTCCCCCAAGGACCTAGGTGCAAGCAATTTCTCCTGAGTTCTGACACCACAAGCTGGTGAGCACTCACGAGAAGGATGAACGGGTATTCAGAAAAGCCAGGGTTATTCACAGTAGAAACCCTTTATAGTGCCAATGACCAATAGGCTGGAGGTATCAGGTGGTGATTGGCTGGAGTAAGCTCTAAAAAATAACAACAGGGCTAATTTCCCTCCAGCGGGTGCACAGCCTGCTATTGGAAGCACACAGCAGCTGGAGAGCATACATAGGTGTAAGACAGAGAGTAAAGGTGCTGGATACTCCAGGCGTCCGGGCAAGTATTTTTTACAATGGTCAGGTGTGTCTTACAGTGCAAAAAATACAGTATATAAAAGGAACAATAGCAGTAAAAAAGTTAGGTGATGCCTATTGTATATAGGTATATATATATATATATATATATATATATATATATATATATATATATATATATATATTTATATATATATAAAGGTAATATTTAGAGAATGCCTAGTTATCTCCAGCAAACACACAAAACATTAAACCCTGAAAAAACTCAATAAAGACCAAACCAGACGTGGAGATAAGCAGATCAGTAATTAAAATGAACCCAGACATAACCTGCAAATTTGTGAGCCGTGGAGAGAGTCATATAAGATCTTTTGTTATTAGTTCTCTACCACGGTCTAATAACGAATAACTTTTGATATATACATGAGTAACTCCCCTGGGGACTGAGGTCTTATTGTTAGTGACAAAAATGATTCTTCTGAAGACTGAGATCTTATTGATCTCTAACTAGTCTCTAACTAAGTTTTTACTGTTTGACTTACTTTATGGTATGTTTAAAGCAGTTTATATATACATCTTGTCAAAAAAGATTTTGTCAGTCCCAGTATTATAGATTTTGTGTCCTGGTGCCTTTTTGCTATTCTTTGCTAATCCCCCCATCATGCTACATGTACAAGGGTTAGCTATTTTTCATCCTTTTCATAAGTGTGTGCTGATGGTCAAACAGAATTTTATTTTAAGATTATAGTCACACAACCCTAGTGAGCAGCTCTCTGAGTGTCACCACCTCGCAAAGCCTCTTGATTTGCTATATTGCAGTACTGCTACATCTACAGGCTTGCTCACCAGTAGTGTTGGCCGAACCTGAACCCTGACTTCTGGATTAAGTTCAGTGTTCGGCCCAAGCACGGAAAAGCTGGTCGATTGACTGTTAAGCACTGCTGGCACGAGGAGTGATCTCACTAATAGGAGTGGCGGCCATCTTTCTGTGGCCCCAACAGTAGCCCATGTGACAGCTGGAATGCCAACCGCTGACCGGGGACTGGATTGTGGGCTCAGGTGAGTTACAGCGCTTCCTGCTGCACACTCTGTGCTCCACACACGCCATCACAATTTTTTTAAGCTCTGATTCTCCCTCTGGGGCTCATTGATAGATGTCCCCTCTCTGTCCAAGTGGGGCCCCCAAAGGCACGATTGTCCCCCAAAGATAGGGTCCCCAATGATTCAGTGGGGACTGGGTTCAGGAACTTGCAGAACCCGAACAAGTTTGGGGGTTTGCCCAACACTACTCTTCATTTATAACAAGTTGTCGTTCTCCTCCAAGGGGGGGTGAAATATCTGCCGTTGGGCATCAATATGATCATTGCACAGCCATAAGTGGCTAGTGGATCTATAGTGATGATAGGACTGCAGTGGGACTGCTCATACTAGCAACACCTGGCAAAGACCATCAATATATTAGCGGTTACAAAATTGGCGATAACAAATCGCCTGAACCAATAACCAGAAGTACTAGATTAAATCAAATCAATCTGATATTTAATTTATGTACCTAGGAGTGCCCCCAATATTAACATCATATTGGGGAACACATAGAAAATAATGGTACACAGTAAAGGCTGTAAATGGATTGCAAATATACAAGGGTGTCCCATGTAGATCCCGATATGTTCACGTTAAAGCGTAGTTCAGCTTTTTCTTACACATTTTGCCCTAGTTCTGGGCTTCATCGGGAGAGCTTAATCTAGATGGTATATTGTTGTAAAGACATATTGCAATTTATAAGTAAAACAACAGTAAAATGCTGGCTGCAGTGAGCATACAGGAGTACATGGTTTGTCTAGTATCTGTACCAGTATCCATATAGCAGTTAAAACCAGGGTATGTGGGTAAATAATAATTTTAGTATGTATTGTTGAGGTGATCACCAGGCAAATATGGGAAGACTAGGTAAGTGGTGACAGGAAATAAAACTGGGGTTAGAAATAACTTGAAAAGATCCATGAAGGTGTCAATAGGCAGTGTTCTTACTATCAGGCTGATTCATTAATAGCGCCAGCTATCGGCAGATGAGCGTCTGTACAGGGGCGCTTAGAGCGAGTATACGCTGTGATCGGCTATCGGGCGCTGTAACAAATCGCCTCAGTTGCTCTAGTAACCTGGCCGGCATTGATGAATGAGATGTATGTTGGGCGTTCTAACACCAGTACAGCATTGCAAGGAGCGAAAAGTAGCGCCAGCTCATTGCGACCAACTCTCAGCAACACACAGCATATTCAACAAAAAAACAAAAAGACACACAGAACGTAGGCCCTCTGGATCTGGTCACTATAGCATAGAGCGACAGACGCTGTGTGAAAAAAGTCTGTTAAAGTCTGTTTTTGAACACATATCCACCAGTAACAAAGCGAAAATACATGGAATTACATTGTTGTACCATTGTGACTTACTTACTTTAATGTTTGTTGTACCATTGTACCATTGTGACTTAATACTTTAATGCCAGACCTATAATGACAATTCTGCATAAAAAAACAAAAAAATCTAAAACGTTTTCAAAAATGACTTTTTCTAGGCCAGGAGAGGTGACACAATTATTTGAAAGAAAAAAACAATTAGAAAAAAAAACAAAAGAAAAGGAACATGCATTGAAGTGTATGGGAGAGCGACAGGTAGTGACAGGTAATACCTGGCACTCTGGAAGCTAGAGCGCCGGCGCTATACACTGAGCTGCCTGTAATGATGAATCGTACGCTACAAGGCGCTGTTAGAGTCGCTCACCAGAATCACCTTCATAAATGTGGTATGTGCGTACAGTGCCCAGTGTTCACCAGACGCTGCCTGACGCTATGAGGCACTACCTGGCGCTATCCCTTGAAGAATAAACCCCTATGTTTGCCTAGTGATCACCACAGCCTTTACTGTGTCCTCGTATTTTTTGTGTATGTGTTCCCCAATATGATGTTAATATTTGGGGCACTTCTTTGTACATTAATTCAATATCAGCTTGATTTGATTTCATCTAGTACTGGGAGTGCTGACAGCCTTGGACTTTAGTGACAGCATATATATAACACAGATGTGTTTTCTGTATTGCAGGCATCTAACATGAGTCCTCTAACGAGACAGTGGCAGCACGCAGTGAATGACTAAGCTGCTAAATGCCACAATGATGATTTAGGTGCTTCGCTTCCCACTGTCACACATCTCAGCTGCTTGCTAGGCTATGTAAGCAATAATATTTACTAGCTCATAACATGTTAACACTGAGCTTGGTAGTGATAATAAGATTTATGTTTTCTGTAGATGTCTTTTCAGAGAAATCACATTCTAGCAGCAGAAGAATCGATAACATAAAAGAAAATTCCACTTGTATGCACTTGGTCAGTGCTAGCTCTGGGTGCCAGGTGCAAGAATGCAGGATGGGCCCCCCCAGACCGGGACCCATGAGTGGGAAATCCTATAAAAAAGAATAGCCATGAGTATAGCAATAAGAATAACTGCAGCAGGGCACACTGTATGGCCGCACACCTTGTGCACCCTAAAGGCCAGCCCTGAAACCTGCTCAGGATAACCTGCCACTGCTCCTATGTTATCTATCGCTTTGTTTGGGGCCCTGCCATGTTACATTGTTACATAGTTATTTATTTGTAAGCCAATTGGGCTAAAAGGCTATTGTCAGGGACCGCTGGACACCCTTCTCTCGTGAGCCAACAATCCCCAATCTCCACCGCCTCTTGTGCCTATAGACAAGCCCCCGCTTGCTGGAGACACGGGTTATGCCTCTCCAGACTCGGTTGCCCCCAGGTCTTACTGGTGCAAAGATTGCTGGCTTACGATAAAGACGGATGAACTGCGGGGTATCCCAAATCAGGAGTTCATGCACCAAAGTCTGTAAACGTCAAAACCAAGGGGCAAGGCAAAGAGTAGTCGGGACTGGCAAGGGTCAAGGCCGGGTGATCACAGAAGCACGGTATCCAAGGGGTTAAGCAGAAACGAAGTCAGACAGGCAGAAGGTCGGTTCAGGCAGCGAGCAGGAGTAGTCAAGGACGAAGCCGGATCAAACACACTAAGACGAGATAACAGGCACTGGTGGTTCGGGCGGGAAAATATTTAAATGGTGACTGACCAATGGGAAGGGGAATGTGCTGATTGGTGCAACAACACGATCTCACCCCTGATAGGAGAAACTCCAGGGACTGGACCGTCCTGGCCAGTCAGGCTGTCCATTCCCTGAACTCCCCAGAGCAGAGGATTCCTGGGTCAGGATTGGTCCTTTTAAATCTGCCCCCCGCGAATGCGCTGGGAGCAGCGCCGCCGGGGGACATAAAGGGAACGTGCTCGCACGCGAGCGCGTGCACGGCCGTCGGCTGCCGGTGCGCCCGACGCTGGAGGGGCGGCTGCCTGGCGCGGCCGCCGGAGGGGTCGCGCCACCAGTGAGCGTGCGGAGGCACCGCGGGACAGACTCCCAGGTAAGTTCCTTACATTACCCCCCCCTTGAGGAGGGGCCTCTGGACCCTCCAAGCTGGGTTTCTGAGGGTTCTCTCTGTGAAACTTCCTAACCAACCTCCCCGCGTGGACATCTCTGGCCGGGACCCAAGACCTCTCTTCTGGACCGTATCCCTTCCAATCTACTAGGTACTGGAGAGAGTTTCGGAAGAAACGTGAGTCCAATATCCGGGCTACCTCGAATTCTTGCTGCCCGTCTACCAGGATGGCAGCAGGGGAAGTATCTGACTCAATACCCTTGGCAGATTTTAAAAGGGAAACATGAAAAGAATTGCAAATTTTCATGGAGGGAGGGAGATCAAGGCGATAAGTAACTCGATTAATCTTCCGTAGTATAGGAAAAGGGCCAATAAACCTTGGACCTAGCTTGGCAGAGGGTTGACGTAATGCCAAATTTTTCATAATCAGGGTCACTAGACCGACCGTGATCGGCAAAAGTTTTCTGCTGGCCGTCAGCCCTGGTCAAGTTTTGCTGGATCTTTGCCCATAAGTCCGGCCATTGGGACAACCATTCTTCAAGCGAGGGCACACTAGAGGGTTCTTCGGACAAAGCAGAAAACTTGAGGTCCCTACCGAAGACACAGCGAAATGGGGAAACCCCTGTGGAAGCATGGGTGGCATTATTTAGAGCAAACCCTACAAACGGAAGGTACAGTAACCAATCTGTCTGGACATCGGAAACAAAACATCGAAGGTACTGCTCCAGTGATTGGTTGGTTCTCTCTGTCTGTCCATTTGATTGGGGATGAAATGCAGAGGACAGAGATACAGAGAACCCCAACCTGGCACAAAATGCCCTCCAAAACTGAGAGACAAACTGTACCCCCCTGTCAGAGACCACATCCTCCGGGATTCCATGGAGTCTGAATATATGTGTTAGAAAATGTTGTGCAAGGTCTTGAGCGGTTGGTAACTTTTTTAACGGGATAAAGTGTGCCATCTTACTGAACCGATCTACCACCACCCAAATGACGGTAAACCCCAGCGATGATGGAAGATCGGTGATGAAATCCATGGCAAGGTGTGTCCATGGTCGGGAAGGAATGGATAAGGGCAACAGTGAACCTTCAGGAGAATGTCTAGGGGTTTTACTCCGGGCACAAATCTTACAGGCTCGAACATAATCCTGAGCATCTTTTTTAATAGAGGGCCACCAAACATGACGTGACAACATGGAAATGGTTTTCTTAACTCCAGGATGGCCTACAGTTTTAGAGGCATGAAATTGCTGTAGGATGGCCGAAGGATGTGACGCAGGTACAAACTGGACATGAGCCGGTTTACCAGGCGGAGATTCAGACTGAAACTGATTCAGGTCAGAGAGGTTCGGCTGAATCACAGCTACCACCATGTGTTGTGGCAGTATGGGCAAATTCTTCCCCTCAGGTAAGTTAGTCGTGGAAAAGCTTCGAGACAAGGCATCAGCTTTTACGTTCTTTGACCCCGGTTTGTAAGTAATTGTAAAGTTAAATCGGGAAAAGAACAGGGACCACCCAGCTTGCCTAGGGGTTAACCTCTTTGCAGACTGAATATATTCTAAATTTTTATGGTTCGTGAAGACCGTAACAGGGAACTGGGCCCCTTCTAACCAGTGTCTCCATTCTTGAAAGGCTAGTTTAACCGCCAAGAGCTCCCGATTCCCAATGTCATAATTCCGCTCAGCGGGATTGAATTTTTTCGAGAAAAAAGCACAAGGGTGAAGTCGTTCCGGGGAACCGCTGTACTGCGAGAGAACTGCCCCAACGCCAAGCTCGGAAGCGTCAACTTCGACTATAAAAGCTTGTTGACATTCTGGGTGAACTAATACTGGGGCAGAGCTAAAGACTTCTTTTAACTTTCTAAAGGCTTGAAAGGATCGTTCCGGCCAGGGTGATGGGAAGCTCCCCTTCTTGGTGAGATCTGTGAGAGGTGCTACTAGGGTGGAGAAGTTCTTAATAAATCTCCTATAAAAGTTGGCGAATCCCAGGAATCTTTGTAGCCCCTTTAAATCTCTAGGTTGCTCCCACTCAAGTACAGCTTTGACCTTAGCCTGATCCATAGATAACCCAGTGTTAGAAATTATATACCCTAAAAAAGGGACCTCAGGAACCTCGAATACACATTTCTTGAGTTTAGCGTATAAGCAATTCTCTCTTAATTTTTGTAAGACAAGGCGAACATGTTCACGATGTTCCATTAAAGAGGAAGAAAAAATCAAAATATCATCGAGGTACACTACTACAAAGCGACCCAAATACTCTCTAAAAATTTCGTTTACAAAGTCCTGGAAGACGGCCGGGGCGTTACACAAACCAAAGGGCATCACAAGGTACTCGTAATGCCCATCTTGGGTGTTGAAGGCGGTCTTCCATTCATCACCCTGACGGATCCTTATCAAGTTATAGGCCCCCCGTAGATCCAACTTGGTAAAGACTTGGGCCCCGATGATCTGTGTAAATAACCCATCAATCAGAGGAAGGGGGTATTTATTTTTAATGGTTATTTTATTCAAACCCCGGTAATCTATACAGGGGCGGAGCCCCCCATCTTTTTTTTCAACAAAGAAAAAACCCGCCCCAGCCGGAGAAGTGGATGCCCGGATGAACCCCTTCTGTAAATTCTCAGCTATGTAATCTTTCATAGCTTTGTTTTCCGCCCGGGTCAAATTATAGATTTTTCCCCTGGGTGGCATAGTCCCCGGAAGAAGTTCTATGGGGCAGTCAAAGGACCTATGAGGCGGAAGAACATCCGCTGCTTTTTCCGAAAATACATAGAGGAAATCATGATAAGGGCCTGGAACCCCATCGGGGAGTAGCTGTGTGGCACGCACCGGGACTTCCAAACAGGACTGGAAACATGACGGGCCCCATTTAGTAATCTGCCTCGCAGCCCAGTCAATCTGAGGGTTATGCTTTTGTAACCAAGGCAACCCGACAAAAATGCAAATCCATTCAGAATGCCCTGCTCCCACTCTAAGAAACACTGGTGGGGTCTTAAAGTGTATGAGGCCCCCTGCAATAGGTGTGTCATCAATGGCTAAAACCCGGATAACCTTAGACAGGGGTTGGAGCGGAATCTTCAAACTTTGAGCTAGCTCTAAGTCAAGAAAGTTCCCTGCAGCCCCACAATCAAGAAGGGCCTCCAAATTTTTAAATTCAAGGTCCACTTTAATCTGGACTGGGACCATAAACTGGGAATAAATCTGAGGAAATACCTTGCAGCCTAGGTGGGTTCACATCGACCGATTGCCGTGCTGGGTCCTGAGGTGACAGGCCGAATGCCCAGGACTGTGGGTCCCCTTGCAGGAGGGAGATGACCAGGCCCACACGTTGTTCTTGGGAGCCAGAGGAGTGTGGGCGGAGTTTAAAATAAAGTTTGCAGGCATCCCGAAAGTTGGAAAACTTGCTTCTGTCCCCAGTGAACTTATCGGGGAGTGGGATCTTGGGTTCCACAGGATGGACGGCCGGTGCCCCCAGAGGGACTGGGTTGATAGGAGTTGGACGGTTCTCCTGGGCCGCCACTCGATGAGCCAGGTGCTCAACAGCCGCAGTCAAGGCCTGCACCTGCTCCAAAATTTGGTCCATAGTTCTGGCCTGTTATACTGTCAGGGACCGCTGGACACCCTTCTCTCGTGAGCCAACAATCCCCAATCTCCACCGCCTCTTGTGCCTATAGACAAGCCCCCGCTTGCTGGAGACACGGGTTATGCCTCTCCAGACTCGGTTGCCCCCAGGTCTTACTGGCGCAAAGATTGCTGGCTTACGATAAAGACGGATGAACTGCGGGGTATCCCAAATCAGGAGTTCATGCACCAAAGTCTGTAAACGTCAAAACCAAGGGGCAAGGCAAAGAGTAGTCGGGACTGGCAAGGGTCAAGGCCGGGTGATCACAGAAGCGCGGTATCCAAGGGGTTAAGCAGAAACGAAGTCAGAAGGTCGGTTCAGGCAGCGAGCAGGAGTAGTCAAGGACGAAGCCGGATCAAACACACTAAGACGAGATTCAGAAGCACACCCAAGCTAGTAAATGGCTATAACAGGCACTGGTGGTTCGGGCGGGAAAATATTTAAATGGTGACTGACCAATGGGAAGGGGAATGTGCTGATTGGTGCAACAACACAATCTCACCCCTGATAGGAGAAACTCCAGGGACTGGACCGCCCTGGCCAGTCAGGCTGTCCATTCCCTGAACTCCCCAGAGCAGAGGATTCCTGGGTCAGGATTGGTCCTTTTAAATCTGCCCCCGGCGAATGCGCTGGGAGCAGCGCCGCCGGGGGACATAAAGGGAACGTGCTCGCACGCGAGCACGTGCACGGCCGTCGGCTGCCGGTGCGCCCGACGCTGGAGAGGCCGCGCCACCAGTGAGCGTGCGGAGGCACCGCGGGACAGACTCCCAGGTAAGTTCCTTACAGCTATACTCCTGGGGCGGCACCGTCCCTAATCCTTATTAGGTGCACTGCCCTGTGGGGAAATGCCCAATACAATACAAAATCTTCCCCGGGGTGACCTCGATGGACCCCCACTATGTCGCCCCACAGAGACTGACTATTGCACTCCAAATTTCAATTCAATGTAAGCCCGCCCTTATAAATCCACATTATATAAATCCACATTTAAATGTACCCTTCAAATAACTACCCACCAATATATTCAAAAAGTGAGGAGGCGACATACTGAGAGGGATTACTGGCCGTGAGCAAGAGTCCGGCTGGACTCGAAATGCGTTGGTCGCAGCCTGGGGGGGGCGCACTGCTTGTTGGATACTGTAAGCACATCTTTGTTATTTGTTTTATTTATTGCTGTTTTGCTGTTTGTCAGCCTCTATGGGCTATCAATTTTGTATTGGATGTTGTACTTTTTGAATATATTGCTGGGTAGTTATTTGAAGGGTACATTTAAATGTGTATTTATATAATGTGGGTTTATAAGGGCGGGGGCGGGCCCCCCCTGGTGGTGAATCATGTTTAAGGCACAGAATCTATGTTTAATGTGTTTTTAATTTGTGTGTAATAAAGCTTACATTGAATTGAAATTTGGAGTGCAATAGTCAGTCTCTGTGGGGCGACATAGTGGGGGTCCATTGAGGTCACCCCGGGGAAGATTTTGTATTGTTACATAGTTAGTATGGTTAAAAAAGGCCATCAAGTTCATGTCCTGAACTTCCAGCCAGATGTGTACTGCAGAATACCAGACTAGGCCATACTCTGTGGGCACCTTGGTCCTGGTTTATACTCACTGTAGATGCAGGGGAAACAATGGTAAGCTGCCTCCTGCTGGTCTAATCTAGGGTCTGATAGCAGGCTCCACAAAAGTCGAATTTCTTTTTAAAGGAATGCAATCATGCCTTTAATCTTACTCTTTCTTTCATCCCGATTTGGGTTGGTCTGCTGCGTATAAAACAAAAGTCGAGAATTCTTACCTTGCCTGTGATCCCAGGGTGCATGTGCAGGCTCTCCTCCAATCAGCTTGTGCTGTCGGATTGTCTGGAAAGGTACGTTTCACAGAGATCCCAGGGATATCACACACAACACAAATCGGGATGCCTCCAAAAAGAGGGAGACCACGCCCTGCACTCTTAAAAGAATATTGGCCAGTGGTTGCTTTTTTTAAGTTATGAAACCTATATTGCCTCTACTGGGATATTTGGTAGATCCACATGTAAAACTAATTGTGTGGAACTTTTTTTTCCTTTTTAGTTCTGTTAAATATATATTGAAACTTGATGTACTGCTCGTCTAGAATCAGAGAAACCTGTCTGGAGTATTTAAAACTGTGCCAATAAATGTTATCAGAAGCCACAGAAAGATATATAGGCCCTTATTTAACAAGGGATAGCGACGGGCCCCGCCACGAGAACGCCGGCTCCCCACCACAATCACACATTTATCAAGGCAATCCTGCTTAGCGACTGAGATAGCGCCATATAGCCACTCATTCATCATTATTCCAGCCTCAGCCCACAGCGCCAGCGTCCGACCTTAAACAGCGACAGGTATGACCTCTCGCTACCTGGCGCTCTCCAATGCATTTCAATGGAACAATCTTTAAATATTCATAATTAATTGTTATTAATTTTTTTTTTTTTTTAAATGTGAAAAATTCTGTGACCACTTCTGCCATTTTAAATAATTTTTTTAAGGTAAAAAAAAAAAAATGTACAGAATTGATATTACAGGTCTGATATTAATGTATTCATATTACAAAATTATTTAAAAAACTTGTTTTTTTTGGTTTCCAAAAATATGGTTGTTTGGGGGTTAAAAAACTACTTTTAACCCATCGCCGCCAGCGCTCTGGGGTTTAAACATGCATTTTACAGCGCGAGAATTTTTTGAGCGTGATTTGTTAATGAATATGGTGGGAGCCGGTCGCTATGGCCAGTCGCTATCATGCGCTCCCATACAGCGCGGAACCTGTCAAATAGCGACTCCTCACCCAATATTCAACATTACGGCAAACCGACTGAGTCGCTATCAACTACCGAACAACGGCCAAGCACTACTAGCAGGCGCTCTGAAAATGCCACTACAGTCGCTCAATTGTCGCTACCTGCCGCTATTAATGAATCGGCCTCCCCGACTGTTGGCTGTGTGGTCTGTCTGCATAGTAATGATATAAATATGCCACAAAGCTTCTGTCAGCATACAGTGAAATCCTTTGTGTGCGTTATGTAAACTAAACCATTGACTGTTATCTACAGGGGAACTGGAACGATATACTCCACCTGCAGAGAGGAATTACAAGGTGGCTGTGCTGACTCTTCATGCAAATAATACAATAGGGAACCACACATACAGACAGCACTGTGTAGAACCTAAGACATGAGCTTTAATAAAGTCATTTCAGACACTTTGAGTCAACGACACACAGCACCACTTTTTTGCCTTAGCGGCACTCAGCGTGGAATTCAAGAAACAAAAAAACGGCAGTGGAGATGCGGCCGCCAGCTAGCATCTTATTTAACACTAGAGCCTAAAAGGTACCTTGTCCCCAGCAGTGGTTTCTTGTAATTGTAATAGTGAAACGCAGACCAGCACCCCAAAAATACAGCGCCATTCATTTCAAGGAGGAAAAAAATCAGAAATACGCTGTGCAGTGCAGAAAAAAAGCTGGTAATAGTATTACAGATAACCTTTTAAACTAATGACAAGGTTTACTTTTAACAGTTAGACAAAAGGCACCTGGTGCATCAAATAAAATAAAATGAGCAATAAAAAAGCAGGTAGCAAAATTAACAATAAAAGGTATAAATAGGTTAAATGGTACTTAGGGCCTGGTTTATCAAGCACTTCTGCCAGACAATGCAATTTCAGTGCAGATTCAAGTAGTGAAATATATAATTTCTAAATTTCGCAGCACGTTGCTGCACCTGTAATGTTTTAGTAAATGTTTTCTTGCAGTGCAACATGCAAAAACAACAAAAAAATATATAAATGATTTTTAACTACTCTTATTTGCACCAATGCAGCACTATCTGGCATAAGTGCTTATTAACTCAGGCTATTACATTTTCTACAGTCCTTTTGGAGTTTAGGTTTACAAGGACATACATTACTATTGTATACTTGAATACTTGAATGTACAATTGAAGAGTTAATGCTTTAATAGAAAGCAATATTTGAATAGACTGTGTTATTTCTTAAAGGAACCCGAAAGCCATATGTGAATTGCAATTTATTGATTGTGTAGCAAGTTATTTTAGATTATCTATATTATAGGTTTCCAGAATACTGTTCAAAGAATTCCGGTATCTATCACCCACAAGACAAAAATATACTAGGATGGTAAACAGGAGGGCAAAGAATAACCCTAAACACCAACTAAGTTATATGGGGGATCCCAGATGGTCCCCTTACCCTTGGTTCTCTAGTACCCTGCTTGAAGTAATTGGTCTGATATCACTATGCATCATAACCATTCAAAATGTATATAACTGTATGTATTATTAAAAATATATATACAAACAAAGCCCAACTTTCCCAGTCTTCACAGATATCATCAGGCACTCCATGATCACCAGTACAGATCCTTCCATGAAAACCTCCATCATCATTCCAGTGCCGAAATCCTCCTCGTCCAAAGACCTAAAAGCCACACACCGAGAGCAATAACATCTGTCGTCAGCAAGATGCTTGAGCGGTTGCTATTCGCCACTTGGAATGGGTCATCACATGTAAACTGGATCCCTTCCAAATTGTATACAACCGAACCTCAGAGGATGGCGTAAACATGGCGTAAACATGGACCTGCAGTTCATACGGGAACACCTGGACAAGCTGGACTGTTACACCAGACAAACACAGCAAACCAGTGAAACTAGTTGTTGACTTCAGGAAGACCCACAACAATGCTCCCGCATTCCATCTAGAAGGGTCAGAGTTCAAGAAAGTAAAAAAAAAACAACAGGCTGATTCACTAGGTAGCGACAGATGAGCGTCTGTATTGCGGCGATATGAGCTACCGCTAGTGGCCGCCCCGATCAGCCGTCAGCCGCTATTACAGGGCTCCTCAGTCGCTACCTGCCGTTATTGGTAAGGATGCTGCCAATGTTAAATGTGATGTTTCAGATTTGCATTAGAGGCGCTGTTGAGTTGTTACACCTTATTCAATACAGCGCCTGAGCGTTTCTATGCTGTTATCTAGAAATCAGTCTGTAAAAGTTAAAATTCTGCAATCACATAAGCCAAATAACACATATAACCAGATATTTGGAATAAAAATCAAATATTTTTTTATTGAAACATTTTTGGAAAAAAGGTTGCTTTTTTTCAAAATAAGTTGTTCCCATCTTCATGGTGCCTGTAATGGAGACAAAAGTGTAGTTATTGTTGGTTTTTATTTATAAATAATGTATTTTACACACCCTAATGTGGGTTGTTTTATGTATAAACCAACCACATTTTGGAATTAAATATTCTAAGCCAACCAATTTTTAGTTTACACTATGAAATACCACCCACATTAAGAAACTTTAGCTACCCATTATTTTTTAATTTCATTTTATACCATCCAAATATTTGTTAGTTAATTTTTAGTATGCCCCTGTTGTACTGTAGTTGTAGTATAGGTAAGGTGAGCTGACTTACCCCAAAAAACGATGTAATCCTGCTTTGCCGTCGCTAAAACCCAGTTTGGGTATCCTCATTACTGTCTGCAGCCATGTTGGGGACTTCTGGCACCAGTGCTGTTTCCTCGGGGGGTTCGATTTGGTGGCATATGCAAACGTTGTGTACTGTACAACATCTCTCCTCTTGGGCGTGCCAAACAGAGAAAGCATGCTTTCAGCAGGCCGATGGTTCTTTCCACAATGCATCTGGTTTTGCAATGTGCTGCATTGTAGCGTACTTGGGCAGAGGACTGTGGGATTCTGACCTGAGTCATTAGCCACGTTTTCTGCCCATATCCCTTGCCCGCTGTTGAATAAACAAAGTGAGAGATAGCAATTAGTAAAGTACCATGAACATAATGTATACATTAAATCTTGGCTTATCTAGCTGTGGAATTTTTAAATCAACATATTAGCCTCGATTCAAAGACACATTCGTCCGGACTTCCGTAGCTGTCTGTGAAAGTTTGGGTGGGTGTTAGTCTTTTTTTTTGTTTTTTTTCGTTCATTTTTCATTTGTACGAACGTTCGGGAAAATGTGTATGTGCGCTTTCGATAAACTGGCTTGTGCGCCTTTAGCACCAAGGCATTGCATGTATCAGCACGGGCGAGGCCATAAATTGTATAGCAATGCATACCTGAATCAATACATTTCATGTATGCCTTCTAGATGCATTTTAATGCAGACCTTAATTAGTCCTTAGCATGTAAACATTTATTTTCCCACACATCCATATAATTGCTATATTTTTTTAGACTTATGTCTTTTGTGAATTATATTTGGATTGTTGAACTTGAATCTTAATTTGTTGTAGGAGTTATTGTTTTAGTCGGTTACCTTTGCTTTGTGTAATTATTTTATATTTGGTTGCAGGAACCGCAAGATGTGCCACTCACACAACATACAAGCAGTCTTTGGTCCAGCTATGCGATTCCTCAGTGTTCTTGCAGGGCATCCAGGGTCGTCCCATGATGCTTATATATTGCAGAGCTCCCGGCTTATTTCGTCAGTTTGAGTCAGGAGAATTATCTGGTAGATGGCTCCTGGGTAAGATTGCTCACATTCCATCAATCCATTTTTACTGTATGGCAATGAATATAGTTGATGACTCATGACTTAACCTATTGCTGTTTTTAGCCCTTGATGTTAAACAATATTGTAGATTAGAATGTGTATTTTATGTTATTATTTTTAAATTCTTTCAGGGGATTCTGGATATCCACTCCTGCTCTTGCTCCTGATTCCCGTTCTTTGCCTGCAGAATGCGGGCCAGGGGTTCTCTAATCGGGCACTATGCAAAACCCAGGCCATGGTGGCGAGGGCCCTCTGGCTTTTGAAGTCCAGATTTAGGTGTTTGGACCATACATGGGGGGGGCACTGCAGTATGACCCCAACAAGGTTATACCAATATTTTAATTTACGTTTTTTAACAGGGACCACACGTGCCAGAGTGGCACAACTGAGTGTCAGGGTCCTTCAGTTGGTGGGCGAGATGCAGGAGCTGCGCAACTCGTTAAGGACCACAGATGAAGAATAATGTTCTGTGGCCTGCCATTGCTATGTATTTTGTTTTTTATAGTTGTAATAATTAGAAATTTTCTAAATTTTTTTAAATTTTATATTTTATGATGGAATCCAAAAAAAAAATGTTACAGTGTCATTTCATTTACAAAATACATTAACACAAAATTAATGGGCCCAGAAATATTTAAAGATGAATATTCACATGACCAAGAAGTGATTTGGGTGAGCTTTAAGGGTCCAAAAGGGAAGATGGAGGATAGTGCTAAGTGGTTTGGCTGAGCTTTAAGGGTCCAAAAGGGAAGATGGAGGATAGTGCTAAGTGTTTTAGCTAAACATTGTAGTAGAAGTGAGGGTGGCAAATATGTAGGGGAGCACTTTAATGAGTTAAGTTTGTAGTGCGCAGGCGCTAGATCGTAAGGATTTCTGTCTGGACGAATATTTATTGAAAAAGGGAAACAGAATCGAACGGGAAACGTAAAGGATTCGTTGGAGGATACGATGGGAAAAGGGCAAAAATGAAAGCCTACGTTGTAACATGTGAAAATGAAACGGAAAAGTCATGCTGGAAAATGACATCTTCGTATTCGTAATCTGCCGTACGAACTGACGGAAACTTTACAGAAGGTTTTCAATGCATGCATAGAATGGCTCGTACACTCATACGAGAACGGAAACATTTCACAAAAAAAACAGGCACTAAAACTGAAGTTTTTTTTGTCTCTCTGAATCGAGCCTATTGTAATTGTTATTATGTCTAGGATTATTAATTACCCAGTAGCCATCCAGGTGGCATTTCATTGTTCTCAAACTTCCGGCACATGACTGATTGCTGGAGCACATAAGAATCATGGCATGAGCCTGGGAAGCCAGATCTCACGGCCCTCAGCTTCATGTCATGGTCACATACCACCATGACATTCATGGAATGGAATTGTTTCTTATTCCTATAATGCAGCTCCTGTGCACGGGGAGGGCGGAAAGGGATATGTGTACCATCCACACACCCTAGCACATTAGGCATCCCTCCCATGCGGTAGAGCGCACGTTTAATATTGGCAACCTCCTCCTCATCCTTAGGAAATTTTATATATACGGGGATAAGGTCGCAAATAGCCAGGACTACCTTGTAAAATATTCGGCTCATTGTAGCCTGGCTGATCCCGCTGAGGAGGGCTGAGGTTGCCTGGAAATTTCCCCGTGCCACTATATTTAACATGGCACAAAGGCGAACAATGCCAGGGATGGATTGGGTGCGTCTGGTGGATGGATCGATTTTGTTCTCAATCTGATCATATAGGGACTGTAGTGCTGCACGATACATACGAAATCTGCTTCTGATCTGCTTGTCACTTAAATCCCATACGGAGAGGTGCATGCCAAAGGATCTGGGTGCCCTAAGCCTCACACCACCCTTGACTCCCAACCTTCCTCTGCAGTGCCACAACAACACATCCATACCCCAAACATAACCCCAACATCTACATCACACTCACTGGCCATAGCTCATGTATTCCCACAATCTAATTTCAACAATCTCACAACACACACAACCAATCCACATACACAAACAATCCCAATCCTCAGACAACTACACAAATGCAGCTCACCACAAAACCAGATGTATAGTGGTAACAAACATCAGCCTGCTGAACGTATGCTTTCCAAGTTTGGCACAACCAAGAGGAGAGTTGTTGCACAACCCACAAAAGGTCTCCAAAACAATCCACTCTTGCTGTATCCTACACAATATTTGCAGATGCCACCAAAACAAATCTCCCAAAGAAACAGCACTGATGCCAGAAAAACACAACAAAGCCACAGACAGTAATCAGGAAACCCAGCAAGCCAGTTCCTGGCAGCTATGTGAAAGTTAGAAGCACAAAACACCACAGCCTTTGCCACAGTGTATCAAGATAAGAATGAATAATGTAATCCTAATTTATACTTAACTTATACACCAAGGTCTGGTCCGCTTAGCCGCCTCTTGCGTTTGTTACCTGTTTCCGGTCTGTAATTAGCTTACCACAGGTGTTGCGGAAACACCTAGCGCATCAATAATAGCGTTGTTGTGCGGATCTGGTTGCACAGACATCTATGGTCCAATCCAAGGTAAACATTTTAAATTTCAAATAGCCGTTTTTGGGACACCATTTTAAATGGTGTTCAGATACATGGATACAAGTAATTACTAATGTGTATCTGGCTTTGTAAGTAGCTTATTAATTACTTTATTGACTTCAACACATGTTTTGCTGATACCTCATTCATTGTAGTCAAGATGTAGCTACACACACCTGTATTGTATGTCTCAATCAATTAACTGAATCTGTTTGTGATTGGGTAATAAAGCACATAAAAACTGCTAGGCACATTCTGCAATTGTTGCCATTCTGTAGTTTGCATGCATCCTTGTGTGTTTGTGGTTTGGTGGTGTGTGTATCTACAGGATGGAGCCAAATTCTGGAAATCTGCCTGCCACTGCTGTGTCTCCTGGGGCTCCCAGTACCAGTGGTGTGCGTGGTGGCCGCAAAAGGGCCCCGGCTGAAGGTGGAGCCCCACCAAAGCCCAAGCGTGTCTATGCCAAGATTTAATTTGGCTGACAATAATACTCTTGTGATAATAATTCTCTTCTGACACCGGCTAAGTGGGAGTTATTATTTGGCTCCCAAAGTGAGTGTTTAGGCAAACAAGAAAGGAGCAAATTGTGGGATGCCATTGGTGAGCAGCTTACTAGCACTGCTCAATATCCACGTAGTGGCACAGCCTGCAAGAAATGCTTCTACACTTTGCAAAGGGCCCTTATGCAAAAGATGAAGTCTGATCTTTTTATTGACAGTGGGACGAAGCAGGCTCCAAAGAGTAAATACAGGCCATATGAGGAGATATTGAAGTGCAAGGTCCCCCTTTGTCGGCTGCAGGGTGTGGATGCTGGGGATCACCACAGACTGGGGTGAAGGTACATTGTGAATGCATTGTAAATGATTGTTCCGATTCATGTTGAACCATATTTGTTTGGAACCTCTTTCTAATCCTAAAAGTAGGTCATGGTAAGTATCATATTATACCTATGTAATGTTTTTCTAACATTTCTCTTTGGTTTTCCTTAGTGACACATGAGGACTCTCAGGACTCAGGAGATGCAGATGGGTCCCAGATTCCTGCCCTTCCACCAGCCTCAACATTAACCCAGTCTGATGTGGAAGGTAAAGAGTCTTCATCATTTGATTCCCTGGTATATGTCTTGAGGGTTCTTTTTATTGCGCACATTAACAATGGCTACTTGTTATTATTTTTTACAAATAGATGCCCTCAGAATTGCATCAGCATCTCCTCATAAGTCTACATACTCTTTGGAAGCCAGTAAGTGTATGTGTTAATTTGGCTTGACCTAAAGTAACTTAAGTGTCTGGATTTAGATGTATTATGTTTTTAATTTGTAGGGCAAGTCCCAGCTTCATCTTTGGACCCCACTTCCTGTGTTGCAGGCCTACAGGACACTGTGTGTAGTGCTAAGCATACTGTATCCTTTCTGGATTTTGTTTCTTAATGTGTATCTCAACAATTTGTCCCATGAAAAAACATGAGACCTCACATTGAAAGCTGGATAATTGTTTATGTTTTTCGTTTACTATTTAAGAGTGATAAAATAAGTAAACTGTAAAATACATGTGGCCTTTCTTTTGGTGACATTTGAATACATTTATTGAAGCAATACTATGCCAGCCTAAAGTAGTAACAATCATGTTTCCTTTTGTTAGGCCCGAATACAGCAAGGGCTGGTCCTGAAAGGGCCCTTCAAAGCGCGGCTGCTAGGGATGAGGGTAGGAATGTTATTTCAACTTTTAATGTAAGGATGTTGTATCTCATTACATGTATTTGGCCTATTGACATTTGGTATGACCCATGTATTTTTAGGGCAAAGCTCTAGTGATGGGCTAAGTCCGGACATCTCTGATGTAGCGGGTATGTGTGATTATAAATGTGATTATGATCTGTGACCACACAATGAGTTGACCTTTATTGTTTAACAATGAGCTTCCTTTCCTAAATATCATACATGTAAAGGGTGTGTGGATTGACCAATTTGTAAAAATTTACAGGTATTCAATCTATACAGGTTAGCCAAAGTAGAGACACAATCAAACCCAACCAAAAAAATAAACCCTTTTTCTATTTAGCATATGTGATGTTGCCGCCATTATGGGATGATGATTTGCCCCTTCCTGGCAGCCAGACACCTGAACTTTTTGAGGAGGACCACACTCAGGTACCATTGATTAGTTGGTTATGGTTGTGAAAAATGTTAAATTATTTTTGACAGTCATGTAAAAGCATGTTACATACACCCTACTTTGATCTTAGGAGGAATCCTTGACGGCAACCCAGGATGTGGCCTCCTCCCAAGTGCCATGTGGTCAGCCTTCGGAGCCACCACAAACGGTACATGATAATATAACCATAGATGTGGATTTAAAAGTTGTATATGCTAAATACATTCAGTAATTTAAAATATGCCTTTTTATTATAGACGATTACGCAACCAACTGCAAGGGGTGTCCCCACCAGTGCTGATCTCTATGAGTTAGGGAGCCGGATGCTACAGTCACCAACAGCCGCGTGATAGACTCCAGGAGTGCATTGTGGCGTTGGAAAAACAATCGCTGGTGGACCAACAACAAATACGTGACCTGAGGCAAGAGGTACGGGAGCTATGAAACCAACCACAGGCAGAATTGGTGACTGCGATCAACCGCTGCTAATACAGCAGCAGTCTATTTTTTTTTACTGCACTGTTGGGCCCCAACACGGCCCCTACAGATGAGTCAGCACAACCAAGGCCACCCACGGATTAAACATTTGGGACAATTATTTTTAATATCCAAATGATGACACAATTTGGATTGCCTTTATTTTAATTAATACATTTGTGTTAACCTTTAAAAATGGGGGTATTGTACTTGATTGCATATATAGTAACCCATACATGTAGACATGTCTATATCTATATATGTGTATGTGTTTTGAAATTAACAACAGTAATAGGTTTGAACACATTCTAATGATTCTAGAATGTTAGGGGTAACAATGTGTTTCACATTCTAATAACTAATGGGTTAATGTTAACTTGCAAAAGGTTTTCAAGTTAATGCTAGTCCACTCAGAAGCGGCCAACTGTTGTCTGCTGCTTATTCAAGATCAGCGACTCTAGGCGTTGCAGGGAAAAAAAAAAACAAAAAAACCCCACATGTATCAAAAGTACAGCGGCCGAGGTAGCGACTGGTCATAGCGACTAGCCCTTGCCGCTCAAACCCATATTCAACAAGAAATTTCTATGAAACAGCGTGGGCGCTGTTTTTTTTGTGACTGTGGGATAGAGCACCAGACACGGAAAGATTAAAGTGATTTTATGGACACAAAAACATTAAAGTTTCAAAAATCAAGGGAATGACATTGTGGTAGGGGTGTGACTTTAACATTTTAATGGTAGACTATAAAATTTATTTTACCAAAAAAACAAAAAAATAAGTTCTAAAACATACAAACAGTTCAGGAATAATGTCTAAAACATTTGTAGTTTGGAAAAAAAAAAGTATGAGAAATGGGATTTGAGGATCTTCCATTGAAATGTATGAGAGAGCGGCAGGTTGCGAGAGGTAATAGGTGGCGCTGTGAAAGTGTGAACGCCGGCGCTGTACGCTGAGGCTGGGATAATGATGAATCTAACGCTACATGGCGTTATCCCAGTCGCTCATCAGGATCAGCTTCATAAATGTGTAATTGCGTGCTGGGGCCGGCGTTCGCTTGCCGAAACCTCTCGCTACCTGTCGCTAAAGAGCCACTACCTGGCACTACCCAAAAAGCTAATAGCATTCTATAACACAATTATTTCTTCACTGCTTTTTCAGAGTATTAGACCTGTCCCAATTAGCTTATATGTAGGGATGGACGAACCTGCTGATGTTCAGGTTTCACAAGTTTGGCCAAACTTTTCACAGAAGTTTGTTTCTGGACCCCGAACCCAAATCCTATTGAAGTCAATGTGGACCGAAACTTGGGGGCCCAAAAATGGCTGTAAAATGACGGTAACAAGGGCTGGAGGTCTGCAAATCGGGGGAGGGGGGACTGGGGCAATTGTCCTGCACAACATGGGGTACTCAATATAATAACAGCAAACAAAAATAATTAAAGAAAAACTCCCTTTTTGTGAAATTTTTGGTGTTTTGCTTTATGGTTTTTCTCTTCTGGGATGTAAAATAAACATTTGTGTTAGGACTGTGCCTCCAGACCTGTGATTTAAGATGAGAGGCCTCGAGTAAAAAGTACTGACTACATATCCCAGAATGGATGCGGCATAGATGGACAGGTAAGTATGTGTACCTACGCTTGCCCGGCACACATTCGCTAGAGGTGGTGTAGGTAGCTTTCGCTGGGCCCCCTTGTTCCACAGGCCCGGGTGTATGTGCCCGCACTGCCTCTATGGTATGTATGCCACTGTTTTGTGTATATGTGTATATATGGAATGTTTCCTCCACATTTAACTCATCCATGCAGTGAGGCAAACACAAGCAGGGAACATCCCTGGTGTGTTGGGTTCCCTTACCATGGTGCATGGGATCAGTTAGGGGCAGGATCATGGTGCCCCTGGTCACAGGATTGCTTCCTTAGATCTAAGCCACGAATGCCCCTTTATCTTACAGGGAACCATTGCAGAGCCTTGTTTATACATCATTAAACAGGTGATTGAAAGTCTTTTTCTAGAAATAAGTTATTATTTAAACAAATTAAAATGAAAAGAAGAAAAACTGTTAAAAATAAATTGCACTGTGTATATACATATGTTGTATATATATAATTGTATTTTCCCCTGGAAGGTTTTGTGTATTGCTAACCAGGTAGGTCAATAAATTAGATTCTGTCTGACTAAAATTGTATATATGTTGTATATATTTATTATTTTATATACATCATTGAAGCACGGAGTGTAAAACAATCTACAATAATCTGGGCATTTAGGTTTTTAGAAAATGTTGTAAATTAGTTTTAAAGCTACTTTATATGTTTGCATTATTTATGTATTATTACATAGAATGACTTTGAATTCCAAGTGTCCTGTTATTTTGTTTTAAGTTACATAAAAAGGCAGCTGCTACGTTTAATCCACAAGGGGGCAGCATATGACTGTTGATGTCTTTAGATGCTGACATAAAGTTGCATGCAGTTTGTAGCTGTAGTCTGAAATGATTTATCCTGGGAATGATAGGATCGGTTTGCCATTAATACATACCTGACAAGGGGTGACATTCAAATGATTGAAGCCATACCTCCCAAGTGTCCCTGATTTGAAGGGATTGTCCCTCTTCTGAGTCCATGTCTCCCTGTCCCTCATTGTTCTCATTGGTCCCTCTTTGAGGTGCAACATGCAGATCTGCATCAGTAAATGATTATATTGCCTGTTTAAACCGGACCTTCAGCATGATTTCATGAAAAGCCCAAATCCTTAAAAACTATTCCCCAGCATCTAAAATTAATTTTTAGTCACTTACTTATTATTCTTTCCCCCACTGGGCTGCAACTCTGTTCAAGACTCTAGCATATGGGCGCCACCATCTTGCCTCAGAAGTATCACATACTGAGGAGAGGAGAGTGGGATAAAGTACAGGGGGCGGGTTATAGCTGTGCTTTGCACAGACAGGGCAGAGCTGGGGTCAGGAAAAGGTCAGCAATCCCAGAATGCAGAGCAACACAGTCAGAAGACACTTCCTGTTTGTAGGCTGCCTGAAGCCCCATGAGCCTCCATCTTGGATGTTTAAAGGCTCATAAAATGCAGTAGATGCAGGTAGGATGATTTTTAATGTAAGCAATCTCTATGTACAGGGTGTGGGAAACATATAAGATAGACTCTTATTCAGGGTGAAGGTCCGCTTTAAAGTTTATATTGGTCTAAATGTTACAACCTATTTCCTAGCCATCCCTCAACTGAGGGGGCGTGGCCTAATTTAAGAAATGTCCCTCTTTCCCACCCTGAAAAGTTGGTGGGTATGGTAAAGCAGTAATAAAATAGTGGCCAGTAGGAGTCAGGAAGTGTTCCATAGGTTGTCATAAGATTATTTTGGTAAGTACTCTCCAGCAACATGGACCCGTCTTTTACAGTAAATGGACCCTTTCTGCATGGAGTTAGTGTACATTCCCTGTGTTTGCATACATTTCTCCTATCTCCAATCATACCAGTTTATATCTGAAAAAGGTCCGGTCTGATTTCACAATTAAAATACATAAAAGAAAATGAAAAAAAAAGGTGATAGATTTTTTTCAACATAGCTGTGATTAAGAGAATTGTGCCCTGCTAAAACCAGTAATCTTGCCTCTCATATTGTTTCCCAAGACAATATCGAACACTGCAATTGGCCGCTCAGGGCAGACCTGGGGACCATGTGACTGTGGTGGTCAATCACGGGGCTCTATTTCTCCGGAGCAGCGTGTACAGGCACCTTATCCTGTCCATTCCTGTGGTGCTTCATAATTTAAATCGATGGAAGGGGAACATGCACAGAGTGGGGAATGTTGCTCTGAGCATTTTCTGTGCGGCCGCCACCTGTGTGCTGGTGACACCGCTATATTCTGGTAGAGGTAAGGGTAACCCCCTGTCCTGACAAAGCAACAGGGGAGGGAGGGAGAATGAGTGTACATTTGACTGGACATCCACATTAAAGTTTAGTCTGAAAATGCTTGTGAAGGCCAAGAGTGCTGACAGACAACTCAGGCCCTTATTTATGAAGGAATAGCGACAGGTAGCGACTGGGGAGCGGCCGGTAATGACGGGCCCCGCCACGAGAACGCCGGCTCCCCACCACAATCACACATTTATCAAGCCAATCCTGCTTAGCGACTGAGATAGCGCCATATAGCCACTCATTCATCATTATTCCAGCCTCAGCCCACAGCACCAGCGTCTGACCTTGAACAGCGACAGGTATGACCTCTCGCTACCTGGCGCTCTCCAATGCATTTCAATGGAACAATCTTTAAATATTCATAATTAATTGTTAATGTTTTTTTTTAAAATAAAAATAAAAATTGTACAGAATTGATATTACAGGTCTGATATTAATGTATTCATATTACTAAATTATTTAACATATTTTTTTTTTTGGTTTAAAAAAATATGGTGGTTTGGGGGTTAAAAAACTACTTTTAAAACATCCCCGCCAGCGCTCTGGGGTTTAAACATGCAATTCACAGCGCTTGAATTTTTTGAGCGTGATTTTTTGATGAATATGGTGGAAGCCCGTCACTCTGACCAGTCGCTATCATGCGCTCCCATACATCGCGAAACCTGTCAAATAGCGACTCGTAACCTTGTATTCAACATTACGCCACACCGACTGAGTCGCTGTCAACAACCGAACAACGGCCAAGCACAGTGACTACTAGCGGCGCTGTGAAAGTATCGCTACATGTCGCTATTAATAAATCAGCCTCTCAGATTCCTGTTTGTCCTTCCATGAAATCATCTGTCCCAGTTGCACTACCAGGTCCTTTCCATTCATAACATTGGAGGGGGTGCCGAGTGCTGCCAAGGCCCCTCTATTGTAGTGAATGGAGAGGCTGCACACCTGTGACTGATGGTGGAAGCCAGCACAGAAGTGCCAGTGATAGAAGTTCGGGCCCTGGGCCGCGCGGGGTCAAATCCAGTAATTAGATTGTTTTTTAAAAGTTTGGAAATAACAGAAGCCTATGGAAATTTGGAAATGTCTGTCTTTGACCTTTCACAGGCTGCTATAACAGTATTTCCAACAGTGCAGCATCAAGAATTTCCAACAGTACAACTCATCAGGAATATTTTGCACCTAAGCTGTGAAATTGCTCCATTGAATGTGCAGGGAACTTTAATATAAAATAAAAATAATAATAATTTTAATCTTTTGCCGCATCTCACACTGGAAATCATGTGGAGGCTGATTCACTACTAACGCCAGGTATCGCCAGATGAGCATATGTATAGCAGCGCTTAGAGCGACCACTAGTAGATGCTGTAAGCGGGTATCAGGCGTTGTGACAGAGATTCTCAGTCACTGTAGTAACCTGGCCAGCATTGATGAATGTGATGTATGTTGGGCGCTGTAACAACAGTACAGCCCTGCAGCGAGCGACAGGTAGTGACTGCTCAGTGCGTCCGACACTTGCTGCTCCACACCTAGACACACAGAGCGTCGACGCTCTAAAGTTGGACGCTGTAGCATAGAGCACCATACGCTGTGTGATTAAAGTCTGTTTTTGAACACATATACACCAGTAACAAAACACATGGGATGACATTGTTTTAACACTGGGACAATAACACTTTAGTGCCAGACCTGTAAATGCAATTCTGCATCCAAATATAAAAAGTCAAATAAGTTTCTAAAAGTGTTTGTTTGCAGCCAGGAGAGGCCACACAACTAATGAAAGCCCATTGAAACGTATGGGAGAGCGCTACAGAGCGACAGATACTACATGGCGCTCCTGAGCCTAGAGCGCCGGCGCTATACGCTGAGCCGCCTGTAATAATACATTGGGCGCTACATGGCGCTGTTAGAGGCACTCATCAGATTCACTTACTTAAATGTGGTTGTGCGTACAGCTCCCTGCGTTCACCAGACGCTGCCTGCCACTACGAGGCACTACCTGGCACTATTCCATCTTAAATAACCCCCTTAGACTTCCATATACAGTCAGAGACGGCTTATCATTGTTGGGGCCCCATGAAAAATGCGTCTGGGGCCCTGAATCAAAGACATTTCTTGTATAAGCAGTAAGATGCAGCTGCATCTAATGTGAGATCTGTAGAGCTGGGGGGCTCCCTGATGGGGGGGCCTAATGCATTGCATGGGTTGTGTGGTAGTTAAGCATGTCACTGTATACAGTACACTGAAGGAGAATGATGTTGGTAAGGATGAGCTCTGGAAATCACACAGACACAAAAGCATCTTTGCCTGAATGGAACAACCTGCTTGCTTCCAAAATGATATCATCATCATACTGAAGATGGGAGTGCTGTACTAAATACATTAAATGTGCATTCAATGCTTACTACGTACATTTCACAGCCATTATCTTAGATGTATGAGATGTCACTGATTTAATCCTCTATATCACACTACGTGCAAGTGCACAATTACAATATTGTATGTCTATGCTGCTACAGTACAGTGTTGTGTCATCAGTGACTAAGCTTAACTAATATAGTCCTGCAAAATCTGCAAAACCCCACTGACTCTCATCCCCCAATAGAAGAATAGTGCAGGCTGCCTCACATTAAATTGCCCTGGTACAAAGCTTTGCAAGCTACCCAAATTATATTTTTTAGACAAACCAATTTTTATATCTATTTTTTAAAGATTTTGGTGGAAGTGACCATTGTTTGCTAAACTACGGAGAAAAAATTTCCATCTAGAGTGTAGCTTGTTTGGTCTTACAGTTAAACTGGACGAACGCCCTTATTAGAAACATTGCTCATACACAGCCCTCTCCAGGGCAATTCACATTGCTACATATAAAGATTATTTTACATTCTTGAAACTTCTGCCGTGGTCAATTTTACCACCAAAAGGGCATCCTATGGACTTGCAGTTAGGCTGCAAAGAGGAAGAGCTGCTGGGTTTCCTGTCACTGTGCATTGTGGGTTATGTCAGTTAAATCCAGGCAGCAGCATGGCTGGGGAGCTGGGAAAGGATGTCTCCGGGAGGCTTCAAGATGGTCACAAGCAGGGGAAAATGAGCGAGGCAGCGCTTCATCTTTGAGTGGATGCTAGAGCAAATGTAAGTGCTGACAATGATTTAGTGTCATTCATGGAGATGGGGCAAGTGATTTGTTGGCTGTTTTGTTTTTCAACTGTGCAAGGCTCTTAGTCTGGTTTAAGAGGTGAGCTCAAGCTTCCTGTTAGTGGCCAAGCAGGCCACATGTATAGATTTCAACTCAGTATGGAGTTGCACTTACTCTATAATTTATTATAGACCTTAGGATTATGTTATATACTGCACAAGCACTTAGAGGCCGATTCATTAATAGCGCCAGGTAGCGACAGATGAGCGCCAGTAGCGTTATTTTCACAGCGCACGCTAGTATTCGCTGTGCTTGGCCGTTGTTCGGCTGTTGACAGCGACTCAGTCGGTGTGCGGTAATGTTGAATATTGGGTGAGGAGTCGCTATTTGACAGGTTCCGCGCTGTATGGGAGCGCATGACAGCGAATGGCCATAGCGAACGGCTCCCAGCATATTCATTAACAAATCACGCTCAAAAAAATCTCGCGCTGTAAAATGCTTGTTTAAACCCCAGAGCGCTGGCGGCGATGGGTTAAAAGTAGTTTTTTAACCCCCAAACAACCATATTTTTGGAAAAAAAAAAAACATGTTTTTACAAACATTTTGTAATTTGAATACATTAATATCAGACCTGTAATATCAATTCTGCACAAATTTATTTATTTTTTTTTTACCTTAAAAAAAAAAATAACATTGCAGAAGTGGTCACAGAATTTTTGACATTTAAAAAAAAAAAAAAAAAAATTAATAGCAATTAATTATGAATATTTAAAGATTGCTCCATTGAAATGCATTGGAGAGCGCCAGGTAGCGAGAGGTCAAACCTGTCGCTGTTCAAGGTCGCTCGCTGGCGCTGTGGAGTGAGGCTGGAATAATGATGAATAATTCGCTATCTGGCGCTCTGTCAGTCGCTAAGCAGGACTGGCTTGATAAATGTGTAATTGCGGAGGGGAGCCGGCGTTCTCATGGCGGTGAGCGTCATTACCGTTCGCTCACCATTCGCTACCTGGCGCTATCCCTTGGGGGTTTTTAATTATATGTTTTTTAATCTGCTATGTGTGTTTTTTGTATGTGGATTAGTGTATTAATTTTTGATTAATAAATTGATTATTTGTATGATGAAATGGTGTGCAGCCTTATCTATGAGGACGTAATGGTGGGCCAGCCCTGGAGCTCCACCTATATTAGAGTAGTGGGTATAGAGTTTTGTCCCTTGAGCTAGCACCCAGTGTATAATCTGTTAGCAGTGCATACCTTATTGTATAGAAAAAATAGGCCAAGCAGGCTATAGTCAAGACTTGGAAGACTTGATCAGTCTCTTCTACAGATGTCAACAGAAATAAAACATTGTTTCTTAATGAGAAACCTATGAGTATCCTTTTGTACATGCTTTAAAAACTTCAGTGAATCTGGGCACCTAGGATCACCTATGCATAACCGATCTTGGATCAGTCTCTAGCGTCATGAGTGGGCCTGGGGGCAAGTAGAGAAAGTAACAAAAAATTCACAGGATACCTGTCATTCCTTGCTTGATCAGGTACCTGACCTGTATTATTATTTATGAGCATGCACTGGGGAAAGGGGGGCGAGGTCATTACATCACTTCCACCATGACCTGTTTTTCACAATTCTCTCTTCTATTATCTTCCTTTGCCCACTTTTGCTTCCCCTTTTCCTCCTCTCCTCCGTCTCTTTTCCTCTGTCTCATTTTCTGCCCAATACAGCCTTCATCGTCTCATTTTTAACTTGTTTGTTAACAGTTATGCCCTAACATGACAAATAATTATGCCCAAATACTAGCAATTTTTGGACCACGTAGAGACAGGAAAGCTATATACTGTGCTGTGAATGTGAAAGTCACTACTGTTTTATTTCTCCCAATTAGAGCATTGAACATTTTGCTAACATTTGCTCAGTAAAAAGAATATTTAATAGAAAAGTAGGAGTAGAGCGACAGTTTCTTAAATTTTGAAGCAACACAATTGCCTTTTAGTGAATCATTTGAGCAAAAACATGTAAATCATCCTAATTTGTAAGGACAAAACACCAGTCAAATAAAAACATCCTCCAGCATCATCTCAGAACCAACCTAACGCTCAGTCCAGCATTTACCTACACGTAGGATGTTACTATTCTCTGCTCTATTACAGATGATTGTTCTTCCAATAATGGCTATAGTGCTGTTTGTTTCCTTTATCCAATGCTTTCTCTATACGTGGATAACATTTGCAGTGAGAGGAACAGAGCTTCCTGATTTTTATTTTAAATGCATGAGAAACTGTGTACCCACCACCTTCTGTCTGTAAGGTGAGTTACAGAATTGGGTTCAGCGAGCTGCAGCCATGGCCAACATGCACCCTAAGCAGGTAGCTTGTATTTCCTATTTGCATGTTTTACGGATTTAACTTCAAATTAAAAACAAGATTTCTTTTCCGGGTTTAGAAATACAACCCCGTTTGGCAATCAGACTTGATGAAGAGAACGAAGAGTTCATTTTAAACAAAATGAGCTGCTATATACATTATATAAACGATTGTGTTAATAATGTACATTTAAGTTTCTAAAGCTCCGTAAAATGAAATTTTAGAAATGCAATATACTATTTTACATTTTACTTATTACTTTACATTTCTGAACATTTTTACAAGTTCTGATTCGTCACTTCATGTTCATAAATGGTAAATAGGAGAATTTCTATTTTTGCCTAGTAAACCGAAAAATCCTTTTGCCCACTGTCATCTTAGGTTCTGTATACTGTTATACTGTTCTATATATTGTTTACGGTAAATAAAAAAATAAAACCACTTGTAAAGCAGCACTGAAGCAAACTCCAGAAACACATTTAGGCCCTTGTTTATGAAGGAATAGCGACAGGTAGCGACTGGTGAGCGGCCGGTAGTGACGGGCCCCGCCACGAGAACGCCGGCTCCCCACCACAATCACACATTTATCAAGCCAATCCTGCTTAGCGACTGAGATAGCGCCAGATAGCGACTCATTCATCATTATTCCAGCCTCAGCCCACAGCGCCAGCATCCGACCTTGAACAGCGACAGGTATGACCTCTCGCTACCTGGCGCTCTCCAATGTATTTCAATGGAACAATCTTTAAATATTCATAATTAATTATTAATTGTTTTTTTTTTTTTTTTTTTTTTTTAAATGTGAAAAATTCTGTGACCACTTCTGCCATTTTAGATAATTTTTTTTAGGTAAAAAAAATAAAAATAAAAAAATTGTACAGAATTGATATTACAGGTCTGATATTAATGTATTCATATTACTAAATTATTTTAAATAATTTTTTTTTGGTTTCCAAAAATATGGTGGTTTGGGGGTTAAAAAACTACTTTTAACCCATCGCCGCCAGCGCTCTGGGGTTTAAACATGCATTTTACAGCGCGATAATTTTTTGAGCGTGATTTTTTAATGAATATGGTGGGAGCCAGTCGCTAGGGCCATTCGCTGTCATGCGCTCCCATACAGCGCAGAACCTGTCAAATAGCGACTCCTCACCCAATATTCAACATTACGGCAAACCGACTGAGTCGCTATCAACTACAGAACAACGGCCAAGCACAGCGACTACTAGCGGGCGCTCTGAAAATGCTGCTACAGTCGCTCAACTGTCGCTACATGTCGCTATTAATGAATCGGCCTCCCCGTGTAAACTAGCTACAGGTAATAACGCAGACACTGTGCCACACTCAACACTGAGGGATCATCACCCAATCATCCCAATGAGGTGAGGATATTTTATTGTAAGTATGGAAACATCAGAACCCTATGGAAGATGCAGGAAAATGGTTATTTGTTTCTTTATAGCCCATAGGCTGCTGTTGTTTCCAAATGTTTAAAATAAATATCCTTAATTCATTGGAAAAATGACCTTTCTTAATTGTGAAAATGAAAAAAAAACAGTGTTCAAGGAAGTTCTGAAAATCAAAAATATCTATTTCTAGTTATACATCTGAAGAAGGGAGTGCAGGGGCTTTGGCTAAAATTATTTCACAAGTTCAGTGGGTTATGGTCCACTTTAAACCTGCATCATCAAATGCTTAGAATGACCATCTCCGAGACATACCCCTTCTCCTTACTCAAAGCACCCCTGCAAGCTAAGTTCTTAAAGGAAAACTACCTTTTGTAAGGTTTTTGGTGTTCTGCCTTATTGTTTTCCTCTTCTGGGATGTAAAATAAACATCAGCGTTAGGATTGTGCCTCCAGACCTGTGATATCCCTATCAGCATGCTGCTTCCAAGTTTCTTATCTTCAAATGAGAAACACTACTTATCATGACAAATGAGAAAACAAAATTCTTCAACTGTAGCACGCTAAACAAAGCATCAGAAATCACCCTCTGCACCCGAGAACACTGTTAGTAACCCTTTAGCTTCTTGAACACAGGACTGAGGAGATTGAAATAATGCTAATGGAATAAATTTGTCATGTCTGGCCCGGCCAATCAATGGATTAGCTAACCAGAGTGAGGAAGCTTCTGAAATGTACATCTTTACACCACTTTTATGGTGACGTTTCTAAGGTAAACAAATTTTTGCTGTGGAGAACTGTTTTTCTTTTATAACAGAAAAAAGTAAAAGAAAAAAAATAGTCAGCACCTTGAGGACATCATATTGGCACACTTATTTGGAAACCTTTAAAATGCCATCAAAAGTGGAATGACCCTTTAACCTTGGGAGCTAATTAATTAGCGGAGGAAGTAATACACATTTAGGTGTGAAGTACAACCTGCATCTCGGTGAGTTTTAACACACAAAAATTCCAATACATTTTATGTTCTAATTTCCTCCAATGAATCGCCTGCACCTGCAATCTGGCATTTTTATTAAGCGAGGTACATTTTCTAATCAGGTCAAGATGATTTATTGAAGGTTTGGAAGCAAACTGGGGTAATGGGGTAAGCTAAATAATTTGCTATATTTTCTGCATAGTCCATAGGGTGCTATAGTTACCAAACTTATCTTTACCTGATTGGAAAAATGATGCACCTCACCTGTAATAATGCCCCATGACATGCTGGTGATTTTTGGGGAATAATTAGAACAAACATTTTTATTGCACTTTTTTTCGGGGGTGTTAAAGTTAAAAAGCTCACCGAGATGCAGGCTGTAATTCACACCTAGATGTGCACTCAGAGTTAAACTTGTGTCATCAAATATTTCAATCAAGTAATCAAACATGCCCCCCGTTGCAGTTTGGATCTGATATTTACTAGCAGTTATCTGCGTAGTAGATAGAACCAAAAGCAATTAATGAGGGGTTTGTTTGTAATTATTTATTATTGTATTTATGGTATTTGGTAATTGTATAATATGGTGGGGGTTTTCATCCCGCACATGCACATTTGCATTTTGTTGGCACTATAGCCCTTTTTTGACCATATAGGAGTGTGTAGATTTTTGCTGGGGGTTTAGTGGGGATTCATAGTGATTAATTATTGTAATATCTAGTTTTTATTAAAGGTGACATTATTGATTAGGGTTCTGTCTGGTCTGCTCCTTTAATCATGTCTATGTGTGTTTTTAATTGTTTTTAAGATGTATTCATAAGTGTATATGTAATTCTTCTAATAAAATGAAATTGGTTTAGTTATAACAATAGTGGTACTTTTTATCATCGGTCGATTGGGGTGTCTGGGCCACCCCTCATTAATTGCTTGGCCGTGTACAGCACACTGATTTTGATATATATATATATATATATATAATGTTGGTTATGGTGCAGTGGGTTCTTTCTGTGTACATCATGTACACAGTGAGTCATTTCATAGTAGATAGAAGAGATTTTCACAAAACTATTTTTCACACTTGTGAACTTAAGCCTTGTACGTGAGATTTCTAGCCTCCATTTTGCAGGTGCAAGCTTGCCCAGTCTCATAAAACACACAGGGGCACATTACTATTGCTGCAATTTGCAATGTCATATTAATATACGTTAATATCTCATATTAAATGCTAAAATCTTTTTAGTGGTGCCTAAAAAGCAAAAAAATAAAAAAACAAACATCATCTATATATTTTAGCATATTACATTTTATTATGACTTCAATAAGATTTGCCTTAAATATTAAGATTTTTTATATTAAGTTAGTTTTTGAGATATTGTTCATCTTCCTGCTCAACATTGAAATGCATACTTCATACTGGGTGTAATAAAAAAAACCTACCTTATCCGTAAAGCTCCATCATCACAAAACCCAATCAGATAAAAGAGATTACATTTTTTTGTTTTGTACATATGAACGATACCGAATAATCAGGGCAAAAGTATTCAGAGCCTTTCCAAAATGTTAATAAATGACCCCCTGTGTTCATGCTATGACTGATAATCACCATGTCCGAAAGATGTTTTTCCCCCTTTTTTTCATTTGTATCTACCGGTGTGCCACTGTGCTGTGATGTGGTGCACACCGGAACATTCTGGCATTGAGCCTATTTTACATTTCATTTAGTGTGCAGTTATTTTTCACTTAAAAGCTTAAATGTATTTGATTACAGACATACATCACATGCTTCAACCTACACAAAGATTTTTAGATATACAAAATGATATACACAATTGTTTTTCAGCTATAAATTCTTTTTTATTTTTTATAAACCATGCATAAATGTATATCTGTTTGGAGAGCTTGCATCCTATTTATGAAATGTAATATAAAATAATTAAATACAGAGTCTAGTGCAGGCTGTGTTTATATAGGACAGCCGCGCTGTGACTTTAAGCCGTTATCTTTTGATGATATCACATGCAAAGTTTGATTGCTTTGTTTCCTTAAAGATGCTCCATTCATTATTTAATGCAGCAATTTGCTGGTATTGGCAGAAATGGGCTCAATGGGCATCATATTCAGGAAGAACGTTTGTAAGTTTTGTGTGATTATGTTTCCTGACACAAATTAATTACTACTTTAATTAGATTTCACTCCTGAACTGGAACATTTTTTCATGCAGGCAGGTTCTGTGACAGATGCTCTGGGTATGCTTTAGTATTGTTTGTAAAGCTTTGCAGGTCTGTCATTGTTTCCCAAAAAAAAGTACGCATAGAAAACTGTAAAATACAGAAAATCTAATTTTCATTATAAAAAAGGCTAATTTATGGTGTGTGCCATTTAGTATCTGTTTTGTCTTATATGGCGCTGTGCTATGGACTACTTTGGCCAATGTCAGCGCCTGTTGGACCCACTGACTAATTTGCCCAGCATCAGTGAGCGCCACTTTGGATCGCTGTTTTTATATTATATTTTTTTCCACCTTGAATTCTTTAGCTATATATTTTCCTGGCGCTGGTCTGTGTTTTAGCGTTAAATTAAAGTAATCCCTGCTGGGGACAAACTTAACTGTGCATTTAGGCTGCGTTTTAGTCCAAATTACACATTGGCAAGCAAAAGAAGCCTTTCAAATCAAAAAGATTCATTTTGCAACATCTCGGACCTGTGTTTCAATTATTGACAAGTCACGATGCAAGTTCTGTACAAATAATTATAAGCATTAAACACTTCACTCCAGTTCTGCCCATTGTGCTCTATGGTATCTTGACCTGTAGTGGCAGGCTTCATCTGGCGCTGCTTCAACCAGAGCACTCGGCGCTGCAATATTTTTGGCGCTAGTGTTAAATAAGAACAGTTTTTTTTCTGACATCGGACACTAAGTGCCGCTGAGTCCACTTCTTCAATAAGGCTCTTATTTACCAAGTCAATGCCACCCTTAAGTAATGCCTTGCAGTTGAAATTACGAGTTAAAAAGTGGTACATTTGTTAAAGTATATATATATATATATATATATATATATATATATATATTAATAAAACAATCAAAATAAATCAATGTTACAAATTAGTGTTCTTCTATGCAATATGTAGGATGTAAAGTCAATGCGCAAAAGGACCCAGTGGGCAGTTCATCAACAACTTACTACCTTGGCACTGCAAACTTTAATAGTTAATTGGCTCAATTGGATCAAGCCATATGCACACAAGACGTTTAAAATAGAGCACCTGCCAGACCACCAATCATAGAAATAAAGTCATGAGCCCCAATTATACAGGTAGGGTCATGCTAATTATTATAGGTAACTATATTTTTTCAAAGTTAAAAGACGACATCACCATATGGGCTATGCAGACCAACTCACAATTTTGCTCTGTATACTGTTGCCTATAGGGTGCTATTGTTTACAAAAATATCCTTACATCCACAAAAAGGATGTTTTTTATCTGTAAAAATGCTCCAGGGGATTTTTTCTGAAAAAATTAATGCATGTGAAAGTGCAATTCACACCCAAAAGCAAACCCAGTCAGGTCATGCTAAAGATCTGATGAAGCAATTTTACCTTTGGATGTGCTTTCGGGTGTAAACTTCTAATTTGTATTTTTACAGGTGAGCTACATCATTTTTTCCCTAATGAGTTAATAGGGAGATTTGTTTCAAAGTTTGAATCCAACAGCACACTATAGGCTGGGCATTTTTTTTAGTATAGCCCATAGGGTGCTGTTTTTTTCCCCATAAATATATATCCTTACACCACCTGTAACACAAAAAGATTTTGCCAGAGGGATGGATGTAAACCCACAGAGATAGAGCACCTTCCCAAATAAATAAATGTATTCAATAAATGCAGAGGAAAAATACAACAATACGTAAATACTATAGACAAGTTAAAAACATAATCAGAGAGGGAACCAGTGGGGACACATTATCAGTAAATAACAATGCTGGCTAATCAGCAGAATATATATCAATAATAATAATAATAATAATAAAAACCTGCGGAGCACAATGATATATCTAATTCATCATAAAATTGTAATTAATGGGCAAGAAAAAAGTGCTTAATACACCAGACAGATGATAAACTATTAAAGCGCAACAATACAAGCTATATCCAAAAGTGACATATTCAATATTCCAAATAAAGAAGCCTATCTATAAAAGTGCTTTCAAATAAGACTTTAACTACCATAGAAAAAGATTAACATACACTAATCAATTAAATGAGACCCTAAAAACCGAACCCAGTAATAATAGTAATAGGAAAATATGACCTGCGCCACAGAAAAAAATGGCAAACCACTGAGACCTCGCTTCGAAACTACGCGTTTCGTGGCAAACTATGCCACTGCGTCGGGGCGATAAACCGACTGTACCTCACCTGTAAAAATACCCCAGGGTAGGTAATTTTTTAAAGAAAAAAATATTTTTTAATGCAGTTTTTTAATGCAGCTCAATGCAGGTTGCCCATAACTTGCTTCGCTAAATCTTAAGCCCCTCTCCCTCACTCCCACTCTGTGCCATTTTGCATCAGTTTGTTAACATATGTATCCATTTTTGGCACTGTTAGCTTTCATATCATAAGTGTCCATTGAATGGCACTGCAAGTCAAAACACCTGGCGCACTAGGGGGGTTATTTAAGAAGGGATAGCGCCAGGTAGTGCCTCATAGCGACAGGCAGCATCTGGTGAACACTGGGCGCCGTAGGCAAAACCACATTTATGAAAGCAAATCTGGTGAGCTACTCTAACAGCGCCACGTAGCGTCCGATGTATTATTACAGGCGGCTCAGCCTTTAGTGCCCGCACTCTAGCTTCCAGACCGCCAGGTATTACCTTTCGCCCAGTGTCGCTCTCCCATACATTTCAATGGCCGTTCATTTGCTTGTGTTTAAACAGCGTGTTTGACATTTTTTTCATTTTTTTTGCTCAAATTATTGTGTGACCTCTCCTGGTTGCAAACAAACACTTTTAGAAACTTTTTTGACTTTTTATATTTTTATGCAGAATGGTCATTACAGGTCATTACAGGTCTGGTACTAAAGTGTTATTGTCACAGTGTTAAAACAATGTCATTCCATGTGTTTTCGCTTTGTTACTGGTGTATATATGTTCAAAAAAAAAACTTTAATCACACAGCGTCTGGCACTCTATGCCAAAGAGCCCAGATTTAGAGCGCCGGCAGGTGCTACCTTTCGCTTCCTGCAGCGCTGTACTGGTGTTACAGGGCCCAACATACATCACATTGATCAATGCGGGCCAGGTTACTAGAGCAACTAAGGCACTCTGTTACAACGCCCGATACCCGCTCACAGCGTCTACTAGTGGTCGCTCTAAGTGCCGCTATACAGACCCTCATCTGCCAATACCTGGCGCTAGTAATAAATCAGCCTCCACGTTTCTCCCTATATTGCCTGTTTGTGTACCTATGCACCCCTATGCTGGATTTAATGCCAATGTGCCCTACTCTGTTCCACCAACTTCTTGAACCTGCCTTATTTGCTCATTTTTAACATGCAACGGAGGGAGGTGGTGGATCTTATATAGGTGCTGGTTACCATAATATCATTAAAGTTATATGAAAATACTGTTCTGATTAAAAAACGTTGTAGTGCATTTACGTCATTTTTAGTAATAGTGGTTAGATGAATACATTCATGTGAAAGCAGGTGGAAAAGTTATTTTTTTACAATGCATTTGGATTTTTGACATAGAAACCATTTTTGTGTTTCTTTACAATATTTCTTTGTTATAAAATACTTTAATAGTTTTTCTGCCATTTTGTCCTATGGTAGTTTAGGTAGTTTAGTGCCGCTTATGACTGATGTACAGTAGAGACATTCTACTTAGTACTTACTGCCTCACACATCCTAAATTAGCTACAGAGTAACGCAGTGGTCAAATCATCAGCACTAAATAAAATATGCTCATGTGACGGGGGCATTTTTACAGGTGAGGTACATCATTTTTCCAAAGAAGTTGTCACTGTTATTTCTTAATTATTTCTTAAAAAGATATATCCTTACCCCCCAAAAAGCCCCATTGCAGGTACAGCTGATGTCTTAGGGAAAACTGGAACAAAAAGCTCACTGAGATGCTAGTTGCAATTCACACCACAAGGTTTCTAGGTACTCAGATGCCCAAAGCAAATTAGGGAAATGATTTTCTTATGCAGCTCCTAAAGTTCTACCCACAAGAGATCTGGTGGACAAGAGCCTGATGCATGGAGGGGCTGCTGCCAGCCTGCAATATATAGGAACAGTAGAAGCAAGTCCAGCACTAGTGTATTCAGATATAAATTACGTATGGTTAAAACTTAGCTCTAAATTCAGCACCATTGAAAGGTTCTACATTAAAATGGTTCTTCTGCAATGCAAGAATAGAAAAAATACAGACTTAGAACCAGAAGAGGAAAGTCGGTTTATTTTATATCCACCTCAGTCAGTAGACTGACTGAGCACATGCACGAAAGGCATCCAGGCCACTTTTGAGCGTTTTTAGCATATCCTTTATAGCTATCTCCTCTATAGTCTCACTGCTCTTACAGGAAGAAACCCCTCCTATGTCGGTGGAGGAAACACCTTTCCTCTAACCTTAGAGGATGCCGTCTGGTTATGGTTACACTCCGGAGTTTAAAGTCCTTTTATAGGCAGAAAAAAAGAAGGTAAAATCACCTTTTCTCCTACGTAGACTGTCGCTCCTAGTCCGGGGCTGCAGCACTCACCTGAAAGGCTGGATCCAGATCCCTCGCTGCACGCCACCATGCGCAACGCTGCTTTTCTTATCATGAGTCTTTTCCTGTCTCCCTCTGACATGTACTTTAAATGGTTCATGGGACATATCTTTGTATTGACCCCAAATTTTTTTATACATAGTTATTAATCACCCCCTAGACGTCTCTTTTCCAAACTAAATTTGTCAATCTTTCAGGGTACTCTAGTCTCTGCCTTCCATTTATTACCTTAGTTGCCCTCCTTTGTGTATGGGCTGCGCGCCCATCTCGCAGCACTTCACTTATCTCCATGGCTGCATCCAGCCGTCATCCATCTCACAGCACTTCCCTCTCCTCCATGACTGCTCCCAGCCGTCTCCCTTCCCCCCATGCTTCCTCCTCGCATGGTCAGGTGTGTGCACGTCCCCGTCCACTAGAGGGAGCGCGCACCGGATTCCTGAGATTTAAAGGGCCTGTACACCACTGATTGGTGTCTGGTCATCCAATCCTGCATCCACTTCCCTTATTTAAAGGGGCACTTCCTTTCCATCAGTACCGGATCTTGGTCTTTCCATGCCAGTTGTAAATCAGTTGCTTTTGGATTGCTCACCCGTGTACTGACCTCTGCCTGCCCCGACTCTGAACCTTTGATGCCTGCCCCGACCTTCGCTACGCACCTTTACCACGAACCTGTGCTGCCAGCCCTGACCTCTGCCTGTACTCACTACGTCTTTTGCCTGCCCCTGTGCACCACGCTGAACCTCGGCTAACTGTGGAACTGGGCCGCTGTTGGGGGGTAGCAACCTGGGGGTCACTCGCTGCTACAAGACCAACCTGCCTTGCGGTGGGCTCTGGTGAATACCGGTGACCTCTTAGACTCCGCTTCCCTGACACGGCACTCGCCATCAGTTCCACAGTCAAAGCGGATCCACATCCAAGTCCGCTCCACCCGGTCCGTGACAGTAAGATCCGGCCATGGATCCCGCTGAGGTGCCATTGCCTGATGTCACTGAATTTCCTGCTATTGTGGCTATGCAGTCCCGCCAAATTAATCAGCTCTCGGCTATGATGCAGCAGTTACTATCGATTCAGCAACAGCAAGTACCACCACCGGCCCAGCTTTGCCGCCACAGACTCCTGTAGCATCTACAGCTAGAATCCGTCTCTCATTGCCAGCTAAATTTGACGGAGATGCCAAGTTATGCCGATGCTTCCTTGCTCAGTGTTCCTTGCATTTGGAGATGTTGGCAGATCAATTCCCCACTGAACGAGCTAAGGTGGCCTTTGTCATTAGTTTGCTTTCTGGAAAGGCCTTGGCCTGGGCCACTCCCTTGTGGGATCGCAATGACCCAGTCTCTTCCAACATCCACACCTTTGTCTCTGAGTTTCGTCAGGTCTTTGAAGAACCAGCCCGGGCTTCATCTGCTGAATCGGCCCTTTTGAATTTGATCCAGGGCGAGTCGTCTGTTGGGGAATATGCCATTCGGTTCTGTACTCTAGCATCCGAACTGTCTTGGAATAATGAGGCCTTGTGTGCCTGCTTTAAGAAGGGACTTTCCAGCAAAATTAAAGACGCTCTAGCTGCACGCGAATTGCCTTCATCTCTTACCAACCTCATCCATTTGGCTACACGCATTGATGTGCGTTTTACTGAAAGGCGTGAGGAACTCCGCCAGGATATAGACTCTCAGTGCCCTAGGAGGGCATTCCGCCTGGCTCCCGTGTTTCCACACCCTTTTTCCACGCATGTGCCTTCCAGTGAAGAGGCCATGCAGGTCGACCGATCTCGCTTGACCCAGCTAGAGAGAACTCGTAGAAGGAACGAGAACCTTTGCTTGTATTGTGCCAGCTCTGAGCATTTTTTGAAAGACTGTCCTATTCGCCCCCACATCAGGGAAACGGGCGCACCTAGTGGATGTGGGAGAGGCGTCCCTGGGTGTATGTGCTTCCTCTCCACGTCTCACGGTTCCTGTGCAACTTACCGTTGCACCTAACACTTCTTTGAATTTGACTGCCTTCTTGGATTCGGGTTCCGCAGGAAACTTTATAGAGGCCTCCTTGATTAATAGATATAATATCTCCATGAACCGCCGCGCCAAGACCTTATTTATCTCCTTGGTCAATGGTGACAGGCTTGACTGTACCGTGCGTTATCGCACCGTTCCCCTCCTTTTAAAGATTGGACTGTTCCATCAAGAGAGTCTTAAGTTTTACGTCCTTCCAAATTGCACCTCTCAGATTCTACTCGGCCTACCCTGGCTTCAACGTCATGATCCCACTCTTGACTGGAACACCGGTGAAATCAAGACTTGGGGTACAGCTTGTTTTAAGAGGTGTTTAAAGTCCGTTCCTGTCTGACCTAATCCTGCTTCTATCTCTCTACCTGGCCTGCCTGCGATCTACCAGGTCTTTTCTGATGTGTTCTGCAAAAAACAATCGCCCTTACGACCTTATTGACCTCTTGCCGGGTACCACTCCACCTCGTGGACGAATTTACCCCCTCTCGGCTCCGGAGACACAGGCCATGTCGGAGTATATCCAAGAAAACCTTCAAAGAGGGTTCATACGAAAGTCTTCCTCTCCAGCAGGTGCGGGTTTCTTCTTTGTGGCCAAAAAAGGCGGCTCTCTATGCCCCTGTATCGATTACCGTGGCCTCAACAAAATTACCATAAAGAATTGTTACCCCTTACCGTTGATTGCTGAATTATTTGACCGACTGCGTGGGGCTAAGGTCTTTACCAAACTTGACCTGAGAGGGGCCTATAATTTGATACGAATACACGAGGGAGATGAATGGAAGACCGCCTTCAATACCCGCGATGGCCACTTCGAATACCTAGTGATGCCCTTTGGACTTTGCAATGCACCCGCTGTTTTCCAAGAATACGTGAATGACATTTTCCGGGACTTGCTCTACTCCTGTGTAGTCATATATTTGGATGATATACTAATTTTTTCATCCAATTTGGAGGAACATCACCGTCATGTCCAGCAAGTCCTGTCTCGCCTTCACCAACACCGCTTGTACGCCAAGCTGGAGAAGTGCCTTTTTGACCGTACCACCTTACCTTTTTAGGGTACATAGTTTCTGCTTGAGGTCTCCAGATGGACCCCAGCAAATTGAAAGCAGTTTTGGATCCAGCCAGGTCCTTCACCCTTGAAGTAGATGCCTCCTCCGTTGGAGCGGGAGCTGTGCTCACACAAAAATCTCCTACTGGCAGAATTCTCACCTGCAGATTCTTTTCAAAGACATTTTCTCCGGCAGAGAGGAATTACTCCATTGGTGATGGGGAGCTACTCGTCATCAAGTTGGCCTTAGAGGAGTGGAGACATCTCTTAGAGGGTTCTGCCCATCAGGTGTCCATCTATACAGACCATAAAAATCTGTCCTACTTAGAAACTGCCCAGCAACTGAACCCTCGACAAGTTCGTTGGTCGTTGTTTTTCGCCCGCCTCAACTTCCAAATCTACTTCCGCCCAGCCGCCAAGAACATCAGGGCGAACGCCCTTTCTCGCTCGTCGGACATCTCTGATGCTGAATCCTTTCCACACTAGTACAGGCTCCACCTGGAAAGACCTTTGTGCCATCTCACCAACGTTGCAAAATATTAAGATGGGGACATTCTTCACATGTAGCCAGCCACGCTGGTATCAGAAAATCTTGTTCTCTAATTTCCAGGTATTATTGGTGGCCTACTTTCAAGAAGGGTGTGACGGAATTCATTCAGGCCTGTACCATCTGTGCCCGTGACAAGACTCCTCGCCAAAGACCTGCTGGACTACTCCTTCCTCTGCCTATTCCAGACATCCCATGGACACACATTGCTATGGACTTTATCACTGACCTCCCTGATGATGCTCTGGTCATGGGCACCTATGTCCCTCACCTGTAAAAATGCCTTACTGTAGGTACAGGTGGTTTTCTGGGAAAATGTAAAAAAAATTGGTTAGCACATTTCTTTGTGTTAAAATGCACCATGAGAAGTTGCAAAGCACTCCCAAAGTTAAACTTGCTTTACCAAATAATTAGCATGCCCTCATAATAAATCAAGCCCTTGCTAATTCAACTTACTTTGCAAAAGATTCTTTTCATCCTGTAAGAATGCTCATAAAAAAGGACACTGCAGTAGCCGCCATAAAGTCCTTTCATACTGTTTAATGTAATGTTGGTGATGAAGGGAGGAAATGACATCCCAAAGTATGGCGATCAGTCAGAAGGGGTTTCCAATGAAAGAAACTATTATTTGGTTTTGGGATGCCCCTGAAAATTCTCTGTCTGGGCCAAAAGTCTAAATTAGGATTTTGCTCTTCTTAAAACCCAATAAAGTGACTTTATTGGGGTCTCTCCTTTCCTTATTTGGATGCCCCATTGTGCATGTCCCCCTGGATTACCTGTAAACTCACCCTCTCACCATCTCCATGGTGCATGCGCAGGGTTCTCAGCCAATCAGCATTGCTCATTCCATACAGATTTACTTTGCTGTACTGACGTCAGTGCAGCAAGTAAATCTGAATAGAGTGAGCCCCGCAGCCGGATCCCCGCCACTACCTCTAGCTGTGGGTCTGATCGTGCTGGCCATTCAGAAAGGCCTGGCATATATGCACACCTAGCTACAGGTATGCTGGGGATGCAGCTGTGGCACAGAGATGCTGCGTGTGCTGTTGGAAGAGGTGAGTAGATTGGGCAAACCAGAGGGTTTCACACACTGGGACATCTCCATTTGGGATGCTACATAACGAGGTAGACCACCCCCCCAAAAAAAATCTTATAGACTTAAGGGAATGCTCCACTTTAACTTGACTCTAGAGGGAATTTTAGTTGAACTCCTCACACATGGTATTGAAGGGCACTGCTATTGTTTTCCACTATTAACAGCTCAGAACAATGGCTCTGTAGATAGGACGATTCCCCTTAAGTAATCAATCTGCTTTGGCCTCTCATCTCCAATGAAAAGAATGATAATTCAGGCATTTATTAAAATCTGTCAAATTATTGGAGTTGGGCTTTAATACCTATACTTGGGCTATGAGAGAGATAGATGGAATGGCGGACTTATCTCCACATGAGGTTAGTGGAATGGCTGAGAGGGGCACCAAGGTCTGATGAAAGCCCCGGCAAAAGGGCTAGGTGTCCCCACTGGTGGTAATCAGTGGACAGTGTGGTCTCTGAATGTATGGCTGGGGGCATCCCTTTTTGAATATCTTGGTCTGCTGCTTTACACATGTTGTGAAGTACAGCCACGAGGCATGTTGGGGTGCTGGGCATGGTGTGAATGTTGTCAACCTCTTGCCCTAGGGGATGATTGCAGCAATATATTTCATAGGCATGTCGGGTGATTCAGAGTTATGCCATGTAGAGTGCGCAAGTACAACTTATTTGCTCACTTTCCAGATCTCCCACCTTTGATGGGAGATCACCTCTGATGAACTAACTCCATTCAATCACTGCTAATCCCTGCAGACCTTGTTTCCACCACCTTAGCTGACTTACTCTCTCGCTGCATCTCGCATTTACTCCTCTACTGGGTGTTACACTCACTCCACACTCCCACTTGGTGGGGGGGGGGGGGCAGATGCACAAATAGTGCCTAGGGCAGCATGAACCCTAAATACGGCCCTGGTCATAGGTATTTCCAAACCTCAAAAAAATATTCTTAATGATGTCCCTCGCCTGTAAAAATGCCCCATCACAGGTACAGGTGATATTTTGTGAAACATGGGACATGTGTGGTGTGACAGCATGTTTCTCTGCCTTTCTGTTTCTTCTATTTCACCTCTTGGGGGGGAGTAACTATGGGGTGTAGGTTTAGCAGGCACTATGATTATTTTTTGGAGCTTGGGGGATATGTATTCACTGAAATATCAAGTTTGATGCTTTCAGGTATTTCACTCTATTGTTGGTTTGCTGTTGTTTCCTCGTTTATGGGGTTTACTGTAGATGGCTTCTACAATCTGTTCACTGGCTAACAGCCATCTTTGCTTTGTTGCTAAGTGGGGTTCTTGTGAAAGCAGAACCTAGTCCAGTACATGTCAGACCCTGCTCTCTGGAAATCAGACATCATTGTATGGTCACAAAAACCTTAGTTCTCATTTATGATTAGGTTTTTGGCAATTGATAAAAGGGGCATACACCAGCCCATGTTAGCATTTGCATGGTGTGGTTCTGCTGTTAAATCTCCCAGACAGATCCAGCTTGTATCATAGTTGCCATCTTAATGCCAATACAGCCTTGGATTGCTATGGTTTTTCTTACAGATTGGGGTTTAGTCTGCTTCTCAGGAACAACCTCATTTGAGATGCCCAGCTGTGTGAAAGCCCCTAGTTCACCATATTCTCACCTTGATTCACTGATCCCATGGCACATGTGCAGGCCTCCTGTGTGGTGCACTCAGTGGCTTACACATGCACCATGGGATTGCCAAATTGAGGTGATTATATGACAATGCCCTGGAGTTTCACACAGCGGGGGGCAACTCTTCGCATCTTATATTTTACCTGCTTCATCTTTCAGAGGATGTGGTTTGCACTGGAGAATCGCAGCTTGTGTTTTAGTTATGCAAGGCATTTCAATATTTCTCTAGCCAGCCTATCACCCTCCATCCAAAGGGCATAATGAGAGGACAAACCAAAATTAATTTTCCCCACTCACTGGTTGCTCCTTTTTACGATGATCTAAAGCAGTAGTCCTCAAACTTCCTCCTCAAGGGCCGAGACAGGCCAGGTTTTGCAGCTCTCTATGCTGATGCACAGATGTAATAATTAGGGCTATAGCTTTGTCTGAGCACCAGTTAATTCACCTGTGGAGTAGCGTGGAGAGCTGCAAAACCTGGCCTGTCTCGGCCCTTGAGGAGGAAGTTTGAGGACCACTGATCTAAAGCATAAATAGTACTGTAAAGTACTGTAAGATTTTCCAGTCTATGTATGTAGAGTCTACTCTGACCAGGTTTTTATTTACATTTTGTTACAGACTAGAGATAGGTCAGAAGCAATGTAGAGTTGACTGTTTTTACCCTATTTGAAAGATCAAGCCTAACGTGCTGTCCGCAATGCCCAACCAAAAGATACAGAAAGCCCTGAAAGTTGTGACTGGCACAGCAATCACAAGATGAGTTGTTTTCTGTTGCCACTGATCAAACAGAAAGCTATGCTAGATCCTCTGAGTGGAACTTTAAGAAGTTTATTTAGGAAATGCTAATGCCACGTAGCGCCACAGCATGATGCTGTATGCCTGAGTATAGAGGTTTCGAAGCGCTGGCGCTGTGCATCTACATTTTAAATGCAAATGATTTCTGGCCCTTCCCATAGGTGCTACCTGTCACTAGCCCCATTGGAAAAAAACAAACAAGACAGCGCCATGGGTAACCTACAGCGCCAAACACTAACACCGACAAGCGCTAATAGCTTCTCCCCGCAGACACTCAAGTGGCACTATGAGGTGCCAGCGATAAACTGGCTTCCACTTTGGTTCTAAATCTTCTTCTTCATATCCAATCCTAAAAGTGTTTTAGCTGGGGGCAGGGCTTTAGAATTCTACACATGGCAGTTTAAATACTATTGCTAATGCTTGTAGACTAAAATTCAGTTAGCTCATCCATAACATTATATAATATAAGTGTAAAGTTTGGTATTTGGCTATGCCATAGAATCTTTGGATTTGGAGGTCCTCATTCTCAGATACAGGTACATAAATCTAAAAAGCTAAAATGGGTAAATACTCTACCTCAGCAATGTCATAATGCATAGTTAACCTCTCTTTATATATCTTCGATAGCTCTGATATTAAAAAAGGATATAATGTTACTTGATAATATCTTCAATTCCAGCATTGCCTAAACTGTGATAACTAATTCAGAACCTTTTAAGGGATTTACATAGCTGTATATTTTATAGTGCCTGGCAAAAATATGGAGCATCATTTAAAAAGTATTTTAAAAGAGTTTTTAAAATACTGTCCAGGGGAGGTTGAAAAGTTATTTTAGTAGTTATTTAGTAAGTATTAGGGGTTGCTAATTTAGTGTTTCAGGGTGGAGCTACAGTATACTTCTGTACTTGGATTGACATTCACCTTAGCTACTGTACAGTGTGATGCCCCACTATTTCCTACTTTCTGATCTTCCTCTCATGCTATTGGATTGAGCTACCACCCATTCCTGGAACCCTGTTTGTGCTGTTTAATTTACTTCCTTGGCTGTGTTTTTGTCTTTCTCCGGCAGTGTGCCCTATAATACTCCTCCATCAAAGGCCCTGGAGAAGACAAGGAGGCACCTGGGCTCTGCATCTTTGGAATCCCTTGATTTTTGCACGTGACTCAGAACTCTTGTTTCATGTTTCCTGTTATCTGTCATCTGGTTAGACAAGAAGCACTGTCCCTGGCATAAATTCCTTTAATTTTCTTAGAATCATCCATGAGTTTCCTATGCCTGCTGCCATAAATGTAGACACATATCATATTTATAGCACTGGTTTAACCTAAAACAGACCTTAAAACATACTTTTTACAGCAGTCTGGGATAACGGTTTGTCAACAGTAGGTGTATGCACTGCTTGCAATAGTGATTGGTCGCTGGCCATCACAAGGGCTG